>PVJO010011096.1:0-61285 GCA_004026905.1 Hystrix cristata
TTTGAAGAAAAAATAAATACTCAGGAATCAACCTAACAAAGGAAGTGAAAGCCTTCTGTAATGAAAACTACAGAACTCTGAAAAAGGAGATTAGAAAGGACATCATAAAATGGAAATATAGCCCCCTTTTCTGGATAGACAGAACCAATATTGTCGAAATGGCCATACAACCAAAACTGATATACAGATTTAATGTAATTTCAATCAAAATACCAACAGGAGTCTTCACAGAACTAGAAAAAACAATCCTAAAATTCATATGGAAAAAGGAATGACCAAGAATAGCAAACGGAATCCAAGGTAACAAGAGTAAAGTAGGACGCATCATAATCCTGAATTTCAAGTTATATTTGAAAGCAGCTGTCATATAAACATCATGATACTGGCATCAAAACAGACATGTGGATCAATGGAACAAAACAGAGGATGCAGAAGCAACCCTAGGCACGGGGTTCAGCCATCTGAGCTTTGGTAAAGGGGCCAAAAACATGCTGGAGGAAATACAGTCTCTTTAACAAATGGCACTAGGAAAACTGGCTATCCACATACAAAATCTAGACCCATCTCTCCCACACTGCACTAAACTAAAAATAGATCAGAGATCTAAGTGTTAAAACAGAAATACATAAACTGCTGGAAGATAAAATTGGTAAAAATCTTGAAGTTACAGGCAAAGACTTTCTGAACAGAACACCAATTGCGTAAGAAATAACACCTAGAATCAACAAATGGAATTATATCAAATTAAAAAGCTCTGCATAGCAAAAGAAACAACAGAGTGAAGGGACAACTTACAGAATGAGAAAAGGTTTTGCCAGCTACACCTCAAACAGAGAATTAATATCCAAAATATATAAAGAACTCAAAAAAATCAGGCCCTCCAAAATAAAAGACCCAAATAAAAAATGAGCAGTTAAAATGAACTGACACTTCTTAGAAGAAGTGTAAATGGCCAATAACCACTGTACATGAAAAAATGTTCAGCATCTTTGGCCAGGAGAGAAAGGCAAATTAAAACAACACTGAGATTCCATCTTACTCCAGAAAAAATGGGTATCACTGGGAACTCAAACTATGAAAAATGCTGGCGAGGTTGTGGGGAAAAAGAAACCCTTATACATTGTTCAGGGGAATGTAAACTATGAAAATCAGTATGGAGATTCCTCAAAAAAAAAAAAAAAAAAAGAAATTAAAACTGGAGATTCCATTTGACCCAGCTATTCCTTTCCTGGATATTTTTCTGAAAGAGTTAAAGACATCGTATTACAGTGATAAATACATGTATACCCATGTTTATAGCAGCACAATTCATAATAGCTAAATCTTGGAAGCAGCTTACATGTCCATCAACAGATGAATGGATAAAGAAAATACACATCAAGGAGTAATACTCTGCGATAAAGAGGGATAATCTTGAACATTTGTAGGAAAAGGGATGTACCCCGAGACCATAGTGTTAAATGAAATAAACCAGACACACAAGCTTGAATAACTCAAGGTTTCTCTTATAAGAGGAACACAAAGTATAAATGATTTAAAAAGCAAAAGAGAGATAAAAGACAGATAATAGGCAACAGAGAGGTAAATCTTTTGCAAATGGGAAGAGGACCAAGAGATAGATGTGGGGGAGAAAGGAGGAAGGAAGGGGATATAAAAGAATTAAGGTATTATCTACATGCACCAACTCTTCATAATGAATGTGATCATTATGTACTGGAAACATGTACTAATAAAAATAAAAAAAACTTAAAAAATCTCCACGCTAGAAATGATCAAAATATGTTATGTGCCACAACGAAATCCAGTATTTTGTAAAATTAACATGCACTAATACAACATCTCCCACATCCACGTTTCATCTTATACCAATGAAATGGGAGTTTCTAGAGATGAGTTCTAGACATCAACATTTTATTTTATTCTTTTGCATTGCTGGAGATTGAAACCAGAGCCTCATGCCCACTAGGCAAGCGCTCTCTCACCAAGCTATATGCCTGTTTATTGACATCGACATTCTGAAAAAACTCTGCAAAGAATTCCAGCCTGCAGCCCAGCTGAGTGCCAGTGACCCGTGAGTTTCCGGATAAACTGATCTGTCAGTTTCGTGCCTGGATCCTCTCCCACTGCAGCCACAGGCATCGGGCAAGCTCACAAACCACGAGTGCATGCTCTGGTGGTGGTGGGGGGGCTGACTTTCAGGTTCCTTCCTCTGAAGAGCAGCGTTTCAAAAGCACAACTTCCCTGACTCATGCCGCTTTTTCTCCATAAGGTGAGAATACTGGAGTGACTGACTCTGTTGCAATCTTGTGGTTGACTGAATGTGGCCAACGTTCTTTGTAGTTTCTTCCACCAAGACACAGAGTCCACTTCCCCCGTCCTTGATGCTGGCTGGTCTTGTGATTTGAATGTAGCAAAGGGTGCAGTTCTGGGGCCTGGGCCTCCAATGGCCACACAGCTTCTACTTACTCGCTCTCTGATGGAACCCTAAGATGGGCATGTGAGGAAGCCAGTCTGGAGTCGGGGAGGATGAGAGGCCACGTGCAGGACAGACAGGCCGTCCAGCCCTCAGTCCTGTGGGCGAGGCCATCTTGGGCTTTCTTCCTCGGCATCTCTTCTGAATGCTGTCAGCTGGGCCCATGTGAAACCAGAAGAGGCACCCAGCCAACCCACAGAGTCAGGACAAAGCAGAAACTGATGTTATTTTCACAGATTGAGATTTTGGGTGGTTATTATTCAGCAATAGATACCTGAAACAAATAAGTGACTTCTGGAAATTGGGACCACCAATTTAGCATGTGTGCCTTGAAGACGGCACTGCAGAGCACTGGGGATGTCAGTGTGAAAAGGCGCTGACTTCATCTCGCTCAGTGGAAGCCACCCAGCTTTATTTTAAAGCACCTCAGTGAGTCATTGATACATAGTATTTATCATGGAGAGTACCTGATGCATTTTTAAAGTGTGTTCAAGATAACAGAATTTAAAATAGATGAGATATGAAATAAAGTCCAATCATGGGGGATCCTAAAAAATAATCAGGGCTTATATATACAAATTACATATAAAATGATTTCAGAATGTAATGGAGAAGTGTGGAGGTTGTAAAACTTTGAGCAGGACTTTTACAAATTCCAGAAAGGAATAACTTTCTTTGGGTGCCCAAGGAGTTGAACTGGGATACTTCTGGAAATTCAGTTTTGATATTATTAGTGCTCAATCAGTAAATACTTGCTTTTGAGTGGCCACAATGTACAAGGTGTTTTAATGAGTCTTAAAGGAGGTGGAAGAACATACATCCCAAACTGGAGCAGTGCATGTAGTGTTCCTATCTCGTAATTTCAGTTTTCCAAGTTGGTGAGTGTCACCATTGTGCATATCTAAATCTTAGTACGTGAATTCAGCTTCTGAAATGTTCAATGGCTCTTCAGTGCAAAGGAGAGGGATCATTATAGGGATCTAGGAAGTGAAGCGGCTTTCTGCATGTCAAACTGTAACCTGGAGGGCCTTTGAGAATGGAATAGGAAGGTTGGGACTCTTCACTACACAGTGTAGACAGGGGGCTGCTACAAGGTGGCAGGACTGTGGGATTTACCACTCTGGAATTGATTCAGTGAGGAGCCTTTACCTTGTGACAACCCACTTCGATTTTTATCAGCTTCTTATATTACACGCATACACACAAACACACTTTGTAGGGTGGCCATAATAAAATATTGCAAAGTGGGTGGCTTGACCAACAGAAATGTATGTCACACAGTTCTGGAGTCTAGAAGTGATCAAGGTTAGGCAAGTTTGGTTTCTTCCAAGACCTCTTTCCTTGGTTTGCAGGTGGCTGCCTTCTCACTGTCTCTGCACTGTGTGCACACATTCCTGGTATGTCTCTGCGTCCAAATGTCCTCTTATAATGGCATCCATCGGATTGAATAAGAGCCCACTGCAAAGGCTTCAGTTTAATTTAATCATTCCTTTAAATGCACTGTGTGCAAATACAGCCACATTCTGAAGAACCGGGGGCTAAGGCTTCAACACATGAATTTTGAGGAGGACACAGCTGGGCTTATAGTATGTATATGTGTACATGTATACACATATGTTTTTAATTGACCAGAAGTAGGCCTGCACTTATCTCTCTGTCACAGAGTTATCAGTTTGCTGCCTGTGGGCCACCTTATTTCTTACCGACAAAGACAAGGGGAAGAGGGAAGCAGGTGGTTTTAAAATAGTACCCGTCAGGCTGAAGGTGGAGGCCAGGCAGAGGGCCGAGAGTCTGGAGGCACGGGGCAGGTGGCATGAAGTCAAAGCCTCTATGCAAAGTGCTAACCCAGCCTGGTTCTGTTAGAAGGGGCTTCATGTTGTGCGCTTCCACGCAAGTTCATTGGGACAAAACCCCACCACCTTGAGTAGGATTGCTCAAGTTCCTATTCAGAAACAATTGTCAAAGGGGAAATTACAGTTTTTTGGCGGCTATTTTCTTCCTTCTCATTTTTAAAAATTTCTTTAACGTGATAGGCAGATAGGAGTTTTGCTTCCTTAAATGAAAGTCACTTTAGTTCCTGTTTTCTCTAATGGAAAGCATTTAAAATAAAAAGCCAGGTTATCAGATGGATGTAAGAAACAAAACCCCACTTCTTAACTGAAGGGGAATTCTACAGATAACTAGGAAATCTGAGGGTAGGAATCGAGGATGTTTGCAGGAATCCATCAACATGTAATAATTCCCCAACTCAACACACAGTGTTCCAGAATCTACTTAGTACCTGGGCCTGATCTCACCTTTGGCCTTTGCTCAGCTTCCAGTGTGGGGGCCCCAGAGGCCAGCCAGAGGGGACTTCCCACCACCCAAGAGGGACTGGAGCCATCACAGCAGGCAGTGATACCCTCTTTCTGGTCCTAGAGGAGAGAATTGGGGTTCAAAAAGGAAACAATAAGCCTACCAGAGAACAAACACTGAGACAATGTTGATGTCGCCCTCCTAAAATTGGAGTTGTCAACAGAAGCGGCCCGGTGAAAACATCAAATCCTGTAGTTTGTGATTTCCACAAGCAAAAGTCAACATGAGGAGATGGAGGGAATGCTGCCCATGTGCCCATGAGAGTCTCAGGTGGAACTGGGCATGCCTGTAACCTCAGTAGTTTGGGAGGCTGAAGCAGGAGGATTTTAAGTTTGAGTCCAGTCTGGGCAACTTGACAAGACTCTAGGACATCTTCCTACAGTTTTCAATCCTGCAGTTAGTTCGCCTTCCTGCACATTTTTGTTTGTTTTGTTCTGGTCGTGAAGAGTTGGAAAGTGTTAAAGAGAGAAGAGTCCAAGAGCTTCTGCTGTCTTCCAGCAGTAGTTCCGGACATCAAGATGTACACATTTTACTCAGAGCTCATTAAATGAGTGAAGTATGTAAATATTTCCTGTACTGTTTTTTCTCAATAGGGAAAACACCTTTTCCCCCCAAAAAGGAGTCATAGCTGGGACACTGCATCACACAGAAAACTGAATCTTTTCTGGAGTCAGGAAGGGACAGTTTGGCCTGGGTGAGACTGTCAAGGGGCAAGAGGTCTTCAAACCCTGCGGGGCCTGGCCAGGTTTTCCTCATTGGTCTGTGTCCTGTTGCTGAGCAGAAGGTGGTATCTTCCTAATTCACAGATATATCTAAGTGGAAGGATAAAACTGACTTAATTTTCCCAATATTTATTGCAAATTTGCCATTAACACCTGTCTATGTTGAATCTACTCTGTGATGCTATTTGATTTGGTATGAAACTATGAAGTGATTTTACAGTCACCAAGTTAAACTTTTATGGTGATTAAGAAACCTCCCCTTGAGTTTCTGGCACTCTGACCGATAAACAAGGCTGGGAACGAAAGCCTGGGGTTGTCTTCTGCAGTAGTTTGCTTTGTCTGTCTCTCTAGGAGGCCAGGGGCAGCCTCTCATTCAAACTGCTCTCCCCTCCCCAGTTTCTGGCATACGGCTGGCATCCAGTGGAGCGTTGATGAGGAAATGAGTTCTTGCAGTGGCCATCTGTGGGCATAGGCACACCTGGCCGTCACTCGCAGCTCGCAGTGATGAAATGTCACCAAGTGGGCTCATTCAGGTGTTGCTCAGAGGCAAGAGGGAGGAGGAGCAGATTCCTCTTCTGGTTCTGGGACTCCGTGGCAGCAGGCCCTGCCCAGCTGGGATGGGAGAATGTGTTTCCTGTGTGCTGATGAATCTGGTTTTCTCTGTGGTCCACCTTGGAAAGCACACTTTTCTGTGTGACTTGAGGAAAGCACGCCTTCAAGAAAACACTTCTCAATGGGAAAAGTGGCCATAGAACAAGGAAAATGGCTGATTCTCCCTTGAGTCTCTTGTTCTTTGATGGCCACAAACACAAAGAGAAAGTACTTTGTCTGGAGCTGGGCTCTTCAACTCTAGTGAAGAGCCAATCTCTTCAGAAGGAGCAGGAAGTAAGGTATTACGATTTAATTTCCTTCGCCTCTTTCTCAAAGTCATATGTTTCAGATGACGAGTGTAATAATTTCTCTCCTAACAAGAAGTGAACAATCTCCTCTTAGGAATTAATTCCCCGCTGCGATCTCCAGACCTCTGCATCCGTTTTGAGTTTAGCTATCAGGGTGGTTATGTGATGCTTGAACACTGGAATGACTTGGCAGACTTTTAATGATCCGGGGCATGGCATGGACCCAGACTAATTTTTTTAGAATATTTATTTCTTAAAATTCCTCAGTATTGATTTTTCAAAACTCCAGTGCCTGACTTTTAAAAAACCTCTCAAGAGATTCCAATGTGAAGCCAATGGTGTGCACAGGGCCCATTACAGCTCTCAAATACAAAGATTTTGATTAAAAAAACTAGCAAGGGCAAAGGTTTCTTTTACGTGGAAAAAGTATTTTACTTTGAAAAATATTCTCATAACTCAAAAGTTATTGATGGGATTTTTTCACTCTGAACTTTCCATTAATAAAAAACAAAGCAAACTATACTGAAAACACTTATGAGAAAATTCAGCCAAAATAGAATTTTCCAGAAAGTTATGGGCAAGTGAAAGAAAAAAAAAATCATTGAAAAAAATGCCTTTACAAGAATTTCACTTTAAATTCATCTGTAATGAATGTCTCATTTCAAAGATGGATAAACAACATTGGCCAAAAAGTCCCATCTTTGGCTGCTGCTAAGAAGCTCAGTGTTGAGTTAACCCACAACAGGGTTAACTCAGTCTTACTCAATGTGGGTTTTGAAAAAGAAATTAACAAACTTTAATAGTAAGAGCACAAGCGGGCGACTAAATGACTTGCTGAAAGGATTATCTTGCCAGTCCGGACAGATGGCTCATTTTGCAAATACAACTTTATAAAGATTGTGCCAGCCCCATTTGTTGGTGGCAAAAGAAGTGTGTGTCTCCAGTTGAATAATTCTATACTCTGTGTATCCTGAACTACTTTGAAAAGAGTCGAAAAGGTGACGTGCAACGCATCTGTTATTGCATTGCTCAAATACATGAAGGGACTGTTGGCCTTGGCTGTACTCTGGCACAAAATATACCTTTGCCGATTTTGTGATCTCATTCTCCATTAGCTGATGGATATCTTATATGACAACAGAATGAAATAGAAATTGCTAAGGCTGACATGTAAAGCCATTTCATGAGAAATCGCACAGTGCCTTTCCACTCTTGTACCTCTTCTGGTACCTTTGTGGGGGCCAGTATCTTTTTTGGGGGGGCAGTATTTCTAAAGCCTTTCTAGGAAAGAAATAGAATGACAGGCAAGTTCTCACTTGTCATTTCCCAAACCTTTCTGGTTTTCACTTTCTACCATTTCTGAAGCCTTCCTATAGGTCGAGCTTTCTGGTAAGAATCTTACAGACTTTATCTGAATTGCTCCTCACCATAAACCTGAGGTGGGAATTATTCCCCACCCTTCATAAACTCTCAGGTAATTGTTGTAGTTTCCTCCTTAACATGGCAGCATTTATTTTCCTACCAGAAGGAATGTCCTTTCACTTTCAAAGCACTAAATGGAGGTGCAGGGAGATGCTTACGCCTGAGTCCTGCTCGTCTCCTTGGATATTTTTGTCTGAGTGTAACTGAAGGGAATTTGGGCAAAACAGTTCCGGGCTAGGCCCAGGCTGGAGTTTCTTTGCAGGAATGGAACCAAAGGGAGTTCCTTGTTCACCATTTCTTTTGTGGTGCTTAACTCAGTCCTGGGTAATGGCAATGCCCATGGTCGTGATCAGAGGTGGTGAACCTACGGGAGGCATGCTATTGTGTTTTTCTTTTAGGACAAAAGATGTTAATGTAGGAGCTGCTTTTTCTAAACTAAAACCTCAATATTCAGGTTTAATTTTGGTGTTGGGACTTTGCAATAAATAGGTGGGTTTGGGTTGCAATTTGGCACTCAGACTCTAAAAGGTTTGCCCTCACTGGTCAAGATGGAGGTCATGATAGAGGTCAGATGAAGAATCCAGCTCAGCCCCTCCTCTAACACAGCTGCTGTCTTCTGCGTGTGGTTGGATATTTCGTGTCTCTGGACCTTCACCTATCTTGACCTTCTGCAGGGATGCTCTGCGCAGCTCAGATGCTTGAAAGAAAGGTGCCCAGAACAGACTCTCCCTCAAAGCCTGCAGGAGGAGCCAGCCTTGCTCATTCCCCAGTTTGGGACTTCCAGTGTTTGGAGCTGTCTGTGGTCATCTGTCACTGCAGCCCCAGGAAATGCGCACACAGCTGTTCTCTGAGCTCTCTTTTCCTTCTGTCTGCTTTTCTCCTGAGAACCCACATCTTCTCCTTTCAAGCACATGTGCACTTTCTTCCGCCAGAGCATCACCTCCAAGGAGCAGGACCTGACTTGATCGCTCAAGGAGCTCTGCAGAGCTGATGTTCCAGCAATATTTGCACAGTGCTGCATGATGTGGGACAACAGATAAATAAGTGCTGCTCATGCGGCTTGAATAATGCCAAGAATGGCATGGGCTCTGTGGCTGCTCTTCCCCTCTGTGGCCCAATTTCTTGCTTTGGGACTTTGAGGAGTCTTCACCTGATCTCCCCCAGCCAACTCCAGGCAGTGCTGGATGTAGGGCACTTCTCTGCGCTGTCTCCATCAACTCCCTTTCTCACAGGCCCGTCTTAGCCAGACTGCTAGCTCCCTGAGGGTGGTGACCATGCCCTTCTCCTCTCTGAATGCCCCTAGCCCAGTGCTGATGACACATAGTTGATGTTCAGTGGATATTATTAAAGCGCTGGAGAATTTGGCTTCCAGCCAGCTTCCCAGGTTAATTTTATCTTACCTATCTGTCCTGCCCACCCCAACCCTAGACAGCCCCCACTGCCAACTCTCTGATAGTGATACCAGCCCCCTGGTCTTAGGTTGAATTTTCCCTTCCCCGATTTGTATGTCGGAGTTTTAATCTCTAGTGCCTCACATTGCAGCCTTCCTTGTAGATAGCATCTTTATAGAGGTACTCAACTTTAAGTAAAGTCCTTATGGTGCTCCCCTATCCAAAGTGACTGGTGGCCTTCTAAAAGGAGACATTAGGGCACAAAATGCATAAGAGGAAGAGGAGAGAAGGTGGCTACCTACAAGTCAAGGAGAGAGGTCTGGAGCAGGACTTTCCCATGGAGCCCTTGGAAAACTTCAGCTTAACTGACATCTGGATCTTGGGTTTCCAGTTTCCAGAATAGTGAGATGGCACATTTCTGTTGTTTAAACTCCCTGACCCTCGCTGTGGTCCTTAGCTACTGCAGCTCTAACACACCCTGTAGTTCTCCAGCCGTCCAACCCAGGCTGCAGGCTCTGTGCTGGGAGGCTCGTGTGCGTCAGCTCCTGGATTCTCAGGGCAGCAGGTATCTGAAGTGCCTTTGGAAGAAGAGAAGGGTTGCATATGCGGGTCAGTCAGGGTCAGCGTCAGAAATGGACTGTCTGGGTGAGCCGAGAAGGCAGTTACATGGTTTCATGACATCCCAGTGGCCACTGGAAGTCACAGGGCATGGTCATTTCCTGGCCAGCAGGAGTGGATTTGCCAGAGGAGCCTCTGTGCCCTGGCAGAGGAGGGTGAAACTTCTCATATGAGCAAGAGAAACAACTTTTCATAACTCACAGGAAGCCATTCTGGAAAGAAAAAATCCCTCTGTGATGCCCAGTTTGAAAGAACGACGTCACATGAGAGAAACGAGGGCTTTGTGTCAGAAAGGAAGTGGGTGACTTGCATATCAGGTGCTCAGAGCGGTGTCAGACACGTAAGAAGCACTGTGTAACTGGGGATGATTATTATTGTTGACACTGTTCTGTTCTAAAGCTCCTCTGCCAAGACAGAGTGTTGTGAACATTAATTATGGCTCCTACCTTGCACATGATAAGCTGATCCTATAAAGTCTATATGATGAAGTTATCTACTGCAAGGATAAAGCACAAAGCATGATTCTAGAATATCGTAGAAGGAAAGGAAGGTGACACAGTGCTATCCACTTCCTGCCCGAACTCCAGTGTGCTGCAGACTTTGCAGGGGCGAGCTATGAGAAATAGACTATGAGAAAGCCCTGTGCTACCAATAATGCAGACATGCCTTGGTAGGATTTCTAGAAGACATTTCCGCATTCTGTGTGTTGTAACAGTCATGAGGTAGTTAAAGGACTGGGGCTTCCTGGGGATCATAGTTGATAATCCTACAGCTAGAAGGGCTGGCACTCACGGAATCTCGGTGACACAAGGGTCAGAGGCCGTGGTGAAGAGAAGAGAATTTCCTCATTGGTAATGAGATCATGGTCTTTGTCCTCATCCTGTCCTTCCTTTTTGTCACAGGAGGCTACCTGCAAGTCACACAGGTGTGGCTCCTGTCTGAATCTGTGGCTCTTGGTAGATCCGAGAAAAAGAAAATGAGAGCGAAGCCTCTTGTTACAACCACTTGATGCTCTACTTTTGAGATCAACTTTTTTTTTTAGCTTGCATGTATGAAGTAGAACATATAATATTTGTCATTATGTGCCTGGCTTGTTTCACTTACTATAATAACCTTTGGTTCCATCCATGTTGCTGCAAGTGACTGGATTTCATTGTTTTTTTTTTTTAGAGCCAAATAATATTTCATTGTCTATATGCACCAGTAGAAAATGGATATTTGATTTGGATTCACTGTTTGACTGTTAGATTTTTCTGTTAGAGTACAACAAAAATACTCTGAGTTAAGGCAGCCACCTTGTGAGAACCTCAGGTAGGCCTGTGTAGCCCTGATTTAGAAGCTTGGCCCTTGTGCCTTTTCTATCCTTTCTGTCATTTGATTGGCTATTTATTCAGACAGCATTTGATAACAAAGGAGAAATGTTAACAGGAATTGCAAATACAGGACACTTGATGAAGGAGCCTGCAGCTGGCCTTGTTTTGTCATGGTGTGCACTGGCACAGATGAGCTGAGATTGCCGCTAGGTCCCCAGTTCCAAGTGAGAAGAGAGCTGTTGAGATTTGGCACAACCCCAAGGACTTGGCACCCTTAACAGAGTAGAGAAATGATCACCCCACGCAAGCCCATCTGAGCAATGACGCACTCATGGCCAAGTATTTTGATAATAAAATCAATAATAGATGAGGGTCATTTTTTCTCCATGATTTTTGTTTTGAAAACATCAAAAGTCAATGAAAGGATATCTCCTTTTTTATTTAGGAGCTTCCCTGCTTTGTTGTAGGTATAAATAAAAAGTGTAATTTAACAGATCAAAAGAAAAGCATAATGCCAGGCTGATAGTAGGCATTTAATAATGAAAAGAAAAATACACATAAGAATCAGAATTTACCAAGAGCTTTGAAAGATAAATAAAGATTCATGAGTGTACAGGACATTTGAAACATTCCTTTTGACAAGGACAAACTTGAAAGTTTCCCTTTCAGTCTGAGTGACCCCTACCAGGTACCGTTACATAATTACTCTAAGGCAGGAAAAAACCATGTTCTGAACATGCAGGAAATATTCATGCTGGTAGCAGGATATTTCACGATTTCTGTACTTTTATCAACTTCTCTTTTCTAGAAAGCTCCTAACTTCAATTCCCTATGAGAATTGTGAGCAGAAAACAACTGTGGCTTTGGCCAGGAGTGAAGAAGTTGACGTCAGGGGTGGGGTGGCCCCCACTGTGCCTTGATTTAGGAGGGGAGGACGGCTTTATCTCGGAGCACAGATCTGGGCTGAATAAGTGGAAGGGAAGAGTGAGTGCAAAACAGGGAGCCATAAATATCATTTATCCTCCACGCGTTTTCAAAACATTTCAGGCATCTCCAGTGCACACTGCAACGCTGACTCACATATAAGAGTAAACGCTGCCCAGGAGGATTCTGGTTGGCTTAGGTGACAAGGGGTGGAGGTAAAGAGAGGGCTGGGGACAGGTCATCATAAGAGGTCTCTCATTTCTCTGAAGATGAAACAAAGGGATTCTTTTGACTGCCTAGAAAAATCCATTACTCTTTAGGGCAGGCTGACCTGTCAGTCCGAAATATAGATATTTGTAACCACAATTTTCTGCCTAAAATAATAAATGAGAAATGTGGTTGCATTCCATTTTCTTTTCTCACACAACCACCAGGGCACCTCAGCTTATTTAGACTGCTGGGATTTAATGCAAATGGCTAGTGGTGGTGCCCACCGAGGCACCAATGAAGATGTCACCATGTATCTTCCCACGGCTTGTACCATTATGTGTAAATTCATTCTCCTTAAAGATGTCAGCATATGGCGCCATTGCAGACTCCTTCCTGTAAAACTTATTTGTGAGAGAGCTGGAGTACACCCAGGGCTCAGACTGTGCTAGAATCCGACCTTCCCTGCACCCTGGTGAGGTGTTTTGGCATGGCACATCCTTCGAGGGTAATGCCTGACTCCCTTACTTCTCATCTTCCTTCAAAAGCGGTAAAACAAGCCCAGTGTCTTTTTTTTTTTTCACTCAAACTCCAGTGACAGCCCCCTCTTTCTAAATTTTGAAAACTTAGAAACTACGCTTAGGATGCTCAACAGTGGTTCTCCCTTGTGCTCTCACTGCCAAACTATCCCACTGTGTTTCCTGATCTTCATGAAGGCTTTTTACCCCTCTGACTCCAGGGGAACAGCAGCCTGGGTTGTTCTGTGCTTCTTCGTGAATCATGTTATTTATTTTTGGTGGGTGTGCAGACTATGTACCAGATACTTGCCTTCCTGCTTTTTCTACCATTTCAGTAGCCAGCAGAACAGAAGGGCACTTTGACCCAGTAAGACGCCACGTGTGTTTGGTTCACGTGAAGGAGAAGGAAAAATCAAGCAGTGGTTAATGTCTTCTCTCCTGGGAGAGGAGTGATATGTTTAATATCCCCTCCCCATCAGATCTTGGCTTATTTGGGGGACTTTGTTTTTATTTTTACCAAGACCAAACATGAAAACATAAACCGTGAGACATGTATAAAGTAGTGACATGGGTGCTAGAATCGATGTAAGAAACCATCTCTTTGTTTTGTCATCACTCTCCACACGTGACCACTGAAACATGGAGAAAAGAGAGGAACGCGATGGACCAGGGCGTGGGAGGAGCACAGAGCAGGGACCTTCCCCAGGAGAAGGCGCCACATGAGGGGTGGCATGGTGGGACACGTGACTTGCTGAAGTGCCTGATGTCTTACTTCACTCACAGCGATTATGAAACTACATGGGGTTGACTCAGTGTGGCGTGTTGTATCTTCCACTGCTGGGCAGCTCGGAGGACCAGGAAGACGGTTTTCATATGCTCCTGGAAAGTACTATGTTGCGTATTAGGGACGTCCCCTCTCCATGGAGACGTGTGGGATTGCTGAGCAGATGGCGGTGGGAGGGCTCAGATGTCCTGGAAGAGGTGAACACGTTCAGAGAGGCCGAGGCTGGTGGTTGCTCAGGCAGGGATCTGTGAGTCCGGAAGCTGCATTATTAGCGGGTGAAACTTACTAAACACCTGGGGACTGTCCATGTAGCTGGGGAGGAAAGTAACAGTGCGTGGGACTCAGCTTCCCCACTTCATAGATGGGATCTAGTTAGTTCCCTGGGTTTCATCATACGGTGCTGTTGCTCCCTTCGCCAGTTCTCCTGGGTCAGAAATCTCACCATTATTCCTAAAAACACACTTCCGGGGCTTTTACTTTACCCTGAGTTTGAACTCTTTCAGGAGGTTTTGTTTTGAAAGGAAGAATGTTGCCGCCGCAGTCCCAACAGCGATCCTGTGGCCTGGAAGACAAGACTTCCGCCTGACCACCTGGGGCCTTGTGCCACTGAACCAAACGGAAAAGAAGGGGACCGCGCCGCTGGCTGCGGTGGATCGTGCCGTCAGTCGCCAGGAGCACACGGGGCTGTCGCCACACTGTGAAGGCAAAGAAGGCCTGTCTGGAGCTCCGGGGATTCTCTGCGCTATCCCACAGTACCTCCTTATCTAACGATAGCAGCGAAGGAAAAACTTCAGTAATTAAAAAAAAAATCAGGTCCACTACAGGTCTAGACTCCTTAAGAAGGGACGCTCGAGGCACTTACAGAGAACCTCAACAAGTGAAGGCCCGTGTGAGGGAAGGCCAAGGACACAGAATGGGCGCTGGAGGAAGAAGATACCGGTATCAACAGAGCCTCACGGCCAGTTTTAGAAAGGAGCCCCACAGAAGCTGTATGTATTTTTCTCACATATTCATTGTATGTGCAGATATGAGCATGCGCATATTCATTAAATACTTCATCTTTTGAACAGTATTGTTGGAGATTAACTTACAGTTAGTCTTTAAGTAACACCATATTCAAACTGGACTGTGGCTAGATTTGTGGTATAATGAGTCCCGCCCAGAAGTTAAAATGATGGACTACTTTCCAGAGATGGAAAGAGTGATTGTCAGGATGCTGTGTCTCCTCATTCAGGAAAGGGGTGGGAGTGTCTTATCTTCTACAAAGGAGGTTGCATCTTGTTAAGCTGAAACATGGAGTTCTTGGGAGTCCAAGCTCATGGGAACGGCGTGCGCGGGAGTGAAGCAGCCGCCGGGTAGGCTGTGCTGGATGGTAAGTGATGGTCTCTCAGTTCCCAAACACCAGCCTCTGCTCTGGAGTGTGGGGCTGAGCTCTGCAAACCGCACTCCTCATCGATTCATTTGTAGGATTTGATACTAGCTTTTATTTTTTCCCAAGATTATCAAAATCAGCCTCATCTCACTGCCTCCAGGCCCTCAGCACCATGGTCCAGCATCTCCTCCTCAAAACTCTGGGCCCTGCCTGGCAAGCACAAGGCCCCAAGTTCAATCCCCAGCACCAAAAATCAAACAAACAAAAACAAAAACAAAAACAAAAAAACTCCGGGCCCATCCTTTGGTCTCCGAGATCCTGATGCAGCTGAGCAGCACCTGGGGCTCACAGTCTCTACTCTGCCAGGCTTTCCTCTGGCTGCTGAGAATCCTACCTTCTTCCCCCTGTCCTCCCAGCCCAGGTAAGAGAGCTGGTTCCTGCTGTTATTACATCCGTGCTACTCACTGCTTCCATTTTACCTTTTCTTTTCTTCAACTGTCAGCAGTTCTACAGATTATACTCTCCCTGTCAAACTAAGCAGTATGGTTTCTGCCTTTTGTCTGCATCTTTTAGATCTGCTTCTTTTCATCTCCCCCCCCCCTTTTTTTTTGGTGCTGGGGATCAAACTTAATTTCCCTTTTTGACTCATATGGAACTGATCAAATTTTCTTTTGCATCCTTTCATAATTTTTTTTCCTTCCTTCCTTCCTTCCTTCCTTCCTTCCTTCCTTCCTTCCTTCCTTCTTTTTAGCTTTCGTGTAGTGCTGGGCATTCAACCCAGGGTTTCCCGCATTCAGCAGGAAGTACTCTACCACTGAGCTACATCCTTAACCTGAATGGATTGTTTCATGGGAGTTTCATATATACTATTGCTTATGGAAATATTCCCACAGAGCAGTGTGGTATTTCCCAGAAACCACTGGGAAACCTTTCCTGGCATTTCATTGGTCAGAATGGAATCACAAGTCTGTTTGTAAGGAGAGGATTATCTTTAGATCAGCCAAGTTGACCCCAGTCAAGCAGAGGATGGGTCAGGTTCCCTTTAGAAACATGGGCTGAGGGGAAGGAGTGAACACCTGGACAAAATCAAGGGTTTTTTAGAAAGGAAGAAATGGACATGGAAGCTTGCCCCTGTGACACTCTGAAATGTCAGATTTGCAGAGATGCACTCAAGAGTTAACAATCTTGTACAGAAATTCTTCAAGGAATGTGAAGAAGAGAGAGATTGATTAAAAACAAAAACAAAGAGTAAGGGCAAATTTTTGGCCAGACATGTTTTGGTGGAGTATAATTTACATGTTCTCTAGAAGTGTCTCACATTTGTTTGGAAGGCAACTTTCGTTTTTGTTGTTGGGTGTGGTGTAGCACTACTCAAACCGTCCAATGTTTTTCTTGTCTTTTTTCTTTCTACTTACAGGAAAATAAAAACAAACCTAAAAGCAATTCAATAAAGAAAATATGAGTGATCTCTAAATTTCAGGTATGAATAAAGCAACCATCTAGTATTAACGACAACTTGAATTAATCTATGAGCACAACGTGATTCTTTGAAGAATTCCAAGACAGGAAAAGCTATATTTACAGTCCTGATGCAGAGCTATGATTTGTGCCATTTAAAACATTTTTTTTTTAAATTTTAGTGGGACATTTTAGATATACAGAATGATTTGTGCCTGGCCACACAACATAGTAGTTAAGTAATGTAGTAGTTAAGTAGTTAAGAAGTAGAGAACAGACTGTCCAACTAGGTTTGACACTATCACCAGCCACACGATTTTCGCAGTGTCTCTTCTGTGATTTGATGTGCCAAAATGTGACAGCAGTAGCAGAACCCTCCAACGTGACCCGGAAGCTCTATGAAGTTTTGTTAGGAGTGGTTCCTCTTTTCAGTCAGTATTTGATGAGCATCTCCCATGTGTCAGGCACTGTGCTAAGGGTTAAGGCCAGTATAAACTTTGCCTTTGTTGGAAATTACCGAGAACCAAATCTCTGAGGAGATGGAAACATCACAGCAGAGTTTAGCTACATTTAAATCTATGGGTATCTCAATTCTTCATTATTCATGGGCAATATTTTGCCACATTGTTAAAATGTAAAAACAATACCGACCATACCTTGAGGTACCAAGATACTCAGAATCCAGTATGCTAGACATCTACCCTCTCCATTGGCTTACGCAACTTCTTTCTGACACTCAATCTACTCAAGAGAGTATAAGTTAGATAGCAGGGAAGACATTTAAAATTTTTTTTTTAATTTTGGTGGGACATTTTAGATATACAGAATGATCACATTCATCATAGGGAATTGGTACCTGTACATGATGTATCTTGCTGCTTCTTTTTTCCCTTTCTCTCTCCTCCCTTCAACCCCTGCAGGGAAGGCCTCTTTGCAGAGGCGATTAGTGAGGCTGAAACCTGAAGGCTTAGGGAAGAGAGGTGGGTTGGTGACAGTGAGGTTAGCCGAGGCAAGAAGAATGTTCCAGAGAAAGACTGTAGCATATGCAAAGAACCTGAGATGGGAAAGAGCTGCTGATGTTGGAGAACCACCACTTTCTTCTTGCATTAAAGCTGTTGGCTCCCACAGCTTCCTCTAACATTCCCTAACAGCCTTAGCTCAGGAAAACTGGGTCATTCTGTGCCCTGGCTCCTTTTATAACTTTCTCCCCTTGCCTTCTTTCTAGTGTCATCTTCACCTCCCACCTTTTCTATCTTCTTATCATTTCACACTTGAGCTTTGAGTCTCCTTGACATTTGCTTATTTTCTGACCATAATGTTATTACTTAAATTCTGAAATCAGTTGGGTTATGAACATGCTTAGAATCATTGCCAGATTTCCTGTCTGGTATTTTTAAAATACCATCGTGTTTTTACAAGTTTTTGTAACAATTGTGTATATAAAACCTCTGAAGGGCTGACATTTCTTTATGATGTTGGAGTCCCCAAGGTGGGCTTTCCGCATCTTATTTAATCACAGCCCCTACATGTCAGGAGAGATTCTCTTGGGGAAACTAAGGCTGCAAAGACTTTGCTAAAATTGCATAGCTCATAAATAGTAGGGTCAAGGATGAAACCCAGGTCTTCTGACCACTTTGGTTTTGCCAAATTACTTCTTTGTCTTTTAAGAAAAAATTGCCAAATAATACCATTGCCACGAACACAGGCTACAGGTTTAATTTTCATAATTACAGGTCTTTTAACACAAAGTTTATGTTGAGTTGGATGCAGAGTCCTAATTGATGTTGGAGATTGAAACTATTTAGATGAATTACCTTTTTGGGTGGCATGGACAGAACAGATTATACAACTCAATTTTATTCCCCTCTACCCCACCCCCAATCGATTTTTGTTCAGGTGATTCTCTGATTTTCTTTTTTTTAGGATCAGGAGCCAACAAACTTGTTCTGTAATGGATTGCATAGTAAATATCTTAGGCTTTGTGTAACCCCTCAACTCTGCCATTAGACTGTGAAGATAGCCATAGACCATGTGCAAACAAATCAGCAGGGTTGTGTTTCAATGAAAGCTTATTTGCAAAAACAGGGACTTGGCATCTTGACAACATGAGGGTTGGGTATAGAATTTTTTACTTGTGGCATCATGTTGTTGCCACAGAAAGTTTTGGAGTTTGAAACATGTTGGATTTTAGATTTTCAGAGTAGGGATGCTCAGCTTGTACCGCTTATTCCAGTTTCAGGGCCCAAGACTATTAGTGGAACCAGCTGCTGGGATTTGGGCTGTTGTTTCCAAGGAGACAATGGGAAGCCCAATGTTCATGTTTTCTACGCATTCATCATTCTGTCCTTAGATGGAAGGCCCTCAGTGTGCACGCAGGGACTCGGCTAGCACCTGGCGTGGGGTTAACAGCAATGAAAGCTTCCAGACATAGAAAGCACTAGCTGTTTCCTGCCACCTCTATGCCCATCCATGCTGAATGATTCATTTATCTGCAATATCAGTTTTTTTCTTTCTTCCCACTTTGGGAGTAGAGTTAAGTAGTTCATGACTCTTGCTTATGTCAGATGAGATCCTATGTGGCCTGTGGCACTCACGCTGACCTTGGCAGGTGCCCCCTTCAGTGGCAGCACTCAGGAGGTGGAACTTCTTGAAGCTCCTTTCCAGAAGATGAAGGTAAACGAGCAAGCTTCCAAACCGTCAGCTGGTTAAAAGTCACTGAGCCACAGAGATACGGTATAAGATCTTGACTTTCCCAGGTCCACAGCTATTAGATAACTTTCCAAACCTCTTCAAAAACAGGATGATGACAATGCTAACTTCTTAAAAGATGTGGTTGCTCTGGGAAAGTGGATGCTACCTCTGGGTTCTGCATTCTCAAAAGCAATTGCAAGAGAGATCCCTGTGCTCAGAAGATAAGGGAATAGGATGCTGATAGGAGCTGTTTTGGCCTCAGTCAATGCTAACCACGCATCTCAGGGGACAGTCAGAAGATGCCCAGGCCTGTGATTCCCCTGCCTCTGTGTTGTGAACACCATGGCCCATGAGTAATCACAGCACGGCCCACTCAGCAGAGAGTAGGAAGATAGGAAGAGTCAAACCACACAGTGGGCTTCCAGCTGCTGCAAGCACCTTCTGGCCTTCCACTCAGAGGGGCTCAGGAGGCCCCAGGGAGGGAAGAGAAGGCTGGGTGTTAACGCCAAGGTCCTGTCACGATTTCCGTGGTAAACCGTGGGCTTTCCAGGCTTCTGGTTCCATGGCTCACCGCCCCCCACCGTGGACGCCCACCCTCTAGCTCTCTTGGTAAGAACAAGCCTCTGTCCCTTCACCCTCCCCCACCGAGGAAGTGGACACTGGGCTCCTTTGGGACAGTGAAAAGGGAGAGCACTTTTGAAGTTGGATTTTCATTTGTGAGAAAGTCAGCAAAAAATAAATGACAATAAAACTGGAGATCAACAGACTCAAGTACTTCCTAAAGAAGCTGGCATTTCTTAGTACTTCAGTGATTGTTTTTTCTAAGCTTCCTTCTATCGCCATGCAGGGTACTATTACTGTCACAGGCATCAGGGCTTTCTGTAGGCATCTAGAGGCTTAAGACTCCCATGGCAGCTGGAACTGAATTCAGGCTCAGTGAAGTTATCAGTCTGTTCTTCATCGTGACTGTTTGTAAAATAGCGATTTCACAGGGAGCAACGATCCCTACTGAGTGAACATTTCTTCCTTTACCCAGGAAAGGTCCGTGGAGCTTCTGCTTGTGGGAACCCAGGATGGCTGAGGTTCTCCCTATCCTGGGGGCACCTGTGGTCTAGTGCAATTATAGGGAATGAAGCCAGGGCTGTGGGGACCTTGAAGAGGGCACCCTTTATGCCCCATGCATCTGGGGAGGACCTTCAGGCAATGATTATATCTAAGACAGCTATCAAAGAATAAGTGGGGTCTCACAAGAGGAGTAAAGAGACAGGGCAGCTCCTGGTATGGAAACAGAAAAGCAAGGCTCCGATGGCAGGAGAGGGAGGCACGTTCAGAGCCGAGAGAACTCTGCACGCTATGGGTGGCTGTTGGGCTTCATACAGAAAGCATGAGGCATGTTGTTCTTGACATTTAGTTGAGCTGATGTTTATCACTGGGGATTCCAGTGATGGGAGCGAGATCAGGCGTGTGGCTTGATCGAATCAGTCTCAGCGATCAGTCTGTAGTGGTGCCATGGGAGATGCATGGGGGCTGGATAGTCAGGAAGATGAGTCCCGAGTGGCGGGGACGGAGTCTTCAAGGACTGAGGGGGCTGGGGGAGAATGAAATGCTCTTGGTCAGAGAATGGATCCGGGGGAAGGAAGATATTTCGGCTTCTGCCCAGGCCACATTTTCTCAATCCTGCCCTGAGGAGGACCCTCTGTCTTGACTAGTGTGTGTATATACCCCAGTGAGTTTTCCCAATGGCTGTTATCTAAGTAGAAAGCAATGAGTGTTTCTATATTTTATACTTTACCTGCTCATTTGTATTACTTGTCTCTCTAGCATACATCTGCAAGTAGAGCTAGACCCAGTGAAAACCCTGGTGGAGAAAGCCGAAAGTTGCTGGAGGGATGACATGAGGCAGCATCAAAGACAGCTGGTGTCACCTTTCCTTCCTGTCTCTCAGGCCCAGGCCCAGGATGGGCTGCATTACAAGGTATTGCAATCTGGGGCTCATAGTTTGGCATAAAACAAATACATTTGGCATCTAGTAAAAACCAATTGAGACCTACAGTGAAGCTATAGTAATGCTGGACAATTGAAGGATAAAACCTCTTCTAGGACATTTGAACAACAAAGATTTCAAGGCTCCTTTTATAGAAACTGTGGGCTATAAAATGTTGGAGGAGGAAGGCAAATGTAGATGATTTTCTTAATTAGAGTGCCTTGGTAAAATCGAGTTGCAGCCTCCTATGACCAATAATTTTTATTTTATATTTTTTTCCTCAAATTTTGGTTTGCATTTTTTCTACTAGCTATGCCAAGAAAGTCTAGTCCAAATAAGCTAGTGATATGTTTGGGCCCAGCAGAGGAAAACCCAGGGTCCAGTGGCCACTTCACTGCTCACTAGTGCTGTGAGTCTAGGCACAGAGGCAGCCCAAGAGTCCAATTTCCCATCCATCCTCCAACTGGGAATAAAAATTCCCGCGAGGACCAAATGGTATAAATAATCTAAAAATGTTAGTGCAGTGCCTGGCACACAGACAACACAGAATAAAATGTTAGCTGTTTGCTATGTCATCCATCCATTGAGACCCAAGCCACATACAATGGTACTTGGGCACATGGGAGGCACACAAAAGTTTCATGTCCCTGCACAGTTGCCTTCATTGGTTTGTCTCCAGAAATGTGCTGCTGGAATTCATGAAACAAAGACTGGACCAAGAACTCTACAACACATTGTTTCAGTTTGGACTGGACATTTGCCACATGTTAGCTCATGCTTTAAAATTACAAGACACTGAGCCTTTAAGAAATTTAAATAACCCCCAAACCTCCCCACTTCCTCCACCCTCCACTAGACCTGTCCCACTTCTGTGCACAGGTTAGAAGTTGTCCTCTGTTGTTGCTGGGCCGACGTAACTGCCCACATCCTCGAAGGGGAAAGTGGTTGGGCAGAGGACGGATCTCCGGGGCTTCCCCTGCTGCAGAAAGGACAGAGTCCAGAGAAATGAAAAGTCCCTTCCTCTCTCTCTCTGCTGGCTCTGTGGGTTAGCCTACTAATGTCCATTGAAGGGAAGAGTCTCAAGGGTCTTTTGTTTGTTTTTCGGTATTACTCTCATTTCTATTATTTCCCTGAGTATGATGTCAACAGTACAATATAGACTCAAGCAGAGACAGAGGTAATGGAGAGTCCTCAGCACTGACCCAGGGCTCCTGCAAGTCTGCCTTACAACTAATTTCCCATCATCCTTGCAGTTAGGTGACACTGTAAAAGCCAGACTGGGGACAAGGGAGTATATTAAAAACGTACAGATTTTGGAAGTACTTACACCCTTAAACTCTCCTAAAAATCCACTCCATTTAAGTTTTTAAATCAATATTTAAGGAAAATTACTAACATCTGTTAAGCACCAGGGACTTGACACAATAACATTAAATCTTTGCTAAGTCACTTTAAGGGAGTTCTAATTCCCTTTCCCCAGGCCGAGAGAATATGTGTCCAAGATCACAGAGCTCAGAAACAAAAATGCCTTCAAAAAGGACTTTGAAATTTTCTATCACCAAAGTTCCCACTCAATCCAAAACTTACCCTGTCCATCACTGACTGAGCTAATCCAGTTAGACGTTAGAAGTCTCATCACATCTATAACCCCCAAGTTGAAAGTCTCATCTCCCAAGAAAAAGAAGATATGGCAAATTGCTTTTAATAATGGACCTGCTGTCTCCTAGAGCAGGCCTGGCAAGTGCAGGGCACTTCTGCAGTATCAGCATATCACAGAGAATTTTCATTTTGTGGGGAGGCTGATTAAAACACTGGAGAAAATACAGATAAGAAAAAGAGCAACCATTCATAATGTCATTACCTGAGGGTAATCTGCCTTAAATTCTATGGCTTTATATTTCATTTAGGTAGATGGTAGGGCCCCTCTGCCTTCTTTATCTTTACAGACTTGCCTTGGCTATTTTGGCATTCTTAAGAATTTAATACCAGTTTTATTTTTAAAAAATCTTCTGAGGGATATGATTAACAGAGTAATTATACAGTAATTTGGGAAGAAATAATACTTCCACAGTTGAGTTTTCTCATCCATGAATATGGCATAACTCTTCACTATTTGGGTCTTCTTCTATATTTAATTATGTTTTTCTTTATAAAATCTTGAACAATTTTCTTAGATTTATTTCTATTTTAATTTTGAGGGAGGTGCTGGGGATCAAACTTAAGAGTCTTGTGGTTGCTAAGCAAGCACTCTACCACAGAGCTAAATCCCCAACTACACTATTTTAATTTTTGAAAATAATTTCAAACTAAATCTTTTCTATTTTTACTTTTACATTTTTCAATTTTGCTATTTCAATTTTTAAATTTCTTTTTATTTTCTCTTTGTATGTATCTGAATTTACTTTTGAGATGAGTAATTCAGTTATATATTTATTTTGTGATAATTTCACTCGAGGTATGTAATATGTAACATGGGCTAGTTTCAAGTTTTATACTTAATAGCAAAATGAAAGATTCCATTTTAAATAATAAATTTATAATTTTCACCAGTTACATTTAAAGGCTTTGAAAATCAAGATAAAATTTGTACACGCAATTTTGCAGTAAACCAGGGCGGTATGTATCACTTGCACAATGACGTAAGTCCATGAGGATCCTTAATGTTTGGATGAAAGTACTAGTGTTGCACCATTTTCTCATTAAGTAATTGCAACACAATCTATTTTGGGGTTAAAACAAGATTATCATTTTTCCTTTGTGGGTTTTTTCTTTGAATTACTGTTACATAATCCTTCAGCCTACTGTGAATTTTATTTGGTCAGGAATAAGAAACTGATTGACAGAAGACAACTGCTTGCATTTCACTGGAATTTTTACAAATATTGTTCACAGGGGCACCATTCTGCTATAATAGAAAATTAAAATGTTAAATCACTCTTCTCATTAATCTTAATTATATTCACTTTCTTATTTTTTGTTTTAAGTGTTTTTTTAAATGTAAAGTTACTGAAAGTATGAAAGCAAGTTATATTGATTTTATTACTTTTTTATTTATTGCATGAAAAATTGGTTACAATACTTAGAAAATACTTGTTGAAGTAATTGAAATTTACTCCTCTCTTAGTCATGCAAGTGGGACAGAATTTTAGATTCTTATCTGATAAAAATTCTCAAAAGCTAAACTAAATATTTATAATGGGAAAAATCTTCATCAATTGAAAAAATCTACTTTAAATATATTTACACATATTCAATATGTAACAGAAAAACTTCCCATGAAGCAACTCTCAAACAGTGGGAAAATCCTCTCGTATATTGAAAAACCACTTTTTATTTATAAAAATTATTATTTAGCTGGGCATGGTGGCGTGCACCTGTAATCCCAGCCCTCTGGAAGGCTGAGGCAGGATGAGTGCAAGTTCAAGTCTAGCCCAGGCAACTTAGTGACTTAGCAAGACCCTGTATCAAAATAAACAAGGAAAAAGGGGCGGGGACATAGCTCAGTGTAAAAACTTTGGGTTCAATTCCAAGTACACACACACACACGCGCGCGCGCGCACACACACACACGCACATACACAAAAAATCGGACTCTGGGACCAATCTGTTGGGTTTAAGTGTATCCGGTTTTCCACTTAACATCAGTGGAACACTGGGCAAATCTACCCTCTCCTGGTGTCATCATTTTTAAAGTAACCACAATAATTGCATCTATAGTAGATTGAATAATTGGTCTCAGTTTTCCCTCCCCTGTAGGATCATACATTTCTCCTTATGGTGAACAAAGCATACTGCCCTGACTCTTGAATTGGGTCACTCAACCTCTTTGGAAAATAGGATGTGAGTGTCTGTGCATGGAGTGAAGCCTGAAGCACTTGTGGGTTGGATTTGCCCTTCTGTACTCTGTCCCCATAAGAAACACATGCTCTGGGCTGGGGGTGTAGCTCAGCGGTACAAGCATCTGCTTAGCACACACACGGCCCTGTGTACCCAAACCCCTAGGACACATGCCTGAGGGTCCCACCCACCCCTGAAGAATAAGAGATCTCAGGGAGCTCCTGGCCTTCACTGTGGGCACCTGGCCTGGTTGAGCTCAGCTTAGATCAGCTCAGTGCTAGACAGTCTCCAGGTGCCTGAGCAAGAAGTAAATGGTTGTTTCCATAAGCTGTTGTCCTTTGAGATGGTGTGTTCTGTGTCACACCATGAGGCAAGCCGACTACTCCAGTACCTGATGCACAAGGTTGTTATAAAGACAAAGTTAGGTATGGTATGTAAAGAGCTTCAAACAGCTCGTTGCCCTGTAAGTGCCTGTGAGTCCTGGGCTTTTGGTTTAGGTTCCAGCTCTGCATCATGCTCTGCTGCCCTGACAGCCTCCTCCCACTGGAATCTTTTTTTCTGGCTTAGGTCTCTCTCTTGGAAGGCGCCCAATGCAGAAATGGTGGGATGGTCTTAGGCTGATTCGCGGGACCAGCCTCCCTCGGTTGGCACCCAGAGTCAGGGATGGACTCCCATAGGCGAGATTCTTGGTAGGTGCACTGATTTCATAGTTTCCTAAGGACCCTACTCATATCAGAAACATTGAGATTTTTGCTCTATTTCTGCATGTAGCATTCATGGAAATGTTCAGAAGTCAAATGGAAATGCTTCAAAGAAAAGAATCTCAATTTAAAAGCCTGTTTGTGAAACACTAGCCAGAGCAATCAAGCAAGAGAAAGAAATAAAAGGAATAAAAATAGGAAAGGAAGAAGTTAAACTATCATTATTTGCAGGTGACATGATACTCTACATAGAAGACCCCAAGAATTCCACCAAAAACCTTCTAGATTTTATAACGAAATTCAGTTGCGTAGCTGGATACAAAGTCAACACCCAAAAGTCAATAGCATTCCTATATACCAATAACAAACTCACTGAGAAAGAAATGACAGAAGATATTCCTTTCACAATTGCATCTGCTTAGCACACACATGGCAGATACAATTGCATCAAAAAAAAAATGAAATACTTTCACAATTGCATCCAAAAAACAATGAAATACTTAGGAATCTATCTAACAAAACAAGTAAAAGATCTTTTCATTGAAAACTACAGTACTCTAAAAAAGGAAATCGAAAGGGATTTCAGACAATGGAAAGATATACCGTGTTATTGGGTAGGAAGAACCAACATAGTGAAAATGGCCATACTTCCTAAATTACTATACAGATTTAACACAATTCCAATCAAAATACCAATAACATACTTCACAGAATTAGAAAAGGCAATCGTGAAATTTATCTGGAACCAGAAGAGACCAAGAATAGCAAACACAATTCTGGGCAACAGGATTAAGGCAGGGGGCATCACAGTCCCTGACTCAAAATTATATTATAAAGCTTCTGTGATAAAAACAGCATGGTATTGGGACAAAGACAGACCCAAGGACCAGTGGAACAGGCTAGAAGATGAAGAAATAACTCCAAACACACTCAAATACCTCATCTTTGACAAAGGAGCCAAACACCCTCACTGGAAGAAAGATAGCCTCTTTAATAAATGGTGCTGGAAAAATTGGCTTACCACATGTCAAAAACTAAAACTAGATACATGTCTCTCACCAGGTACTAAGCTAAAATCAAAGTGGATCAAAGATCTAAATATTAAAACAGAAACATTAAATCTCTCGGAGAATAAAATAGGAAAAATTCTCAAAGACATAGGGGTTGGAAAAAAAATTTACGAACAGAACTCAGACTATACGGGAAACAATACAAAGAATCAATGCTTGGGACCACATCCTATTAAGAGGCTTTTGCACAGCAAAAGTAATTACTAATAGAGTGGGGTGAAAAACCACAGACTGGGAACAAATTTTTGCCAGCTGTCCCTCAGACAAAGGTCTTACATCCAGAATATATAAAGAACTCAAAAAAATCAACCCCCCCAATTTAAAGACCCTATCCAAAAATGGGCATCTGAAATGAATAAACATTTCTCAGACAAAGAAATAAAAATAGCAAATAAATATATGAAAAAATGTTCAACATCATTGGTCATTCGAGAGATGCAGATCAAAGCAACACTAAGATACCATCTCACTCCAGAAAGAATAGCTATTATCAAGAAATCAACCAATAACAAGTGCTGGCGGGGCTTTGGGGAAAAAGGAACACTCCTCCACTGTTGGTGGGAATGTAGACTGGTCCAACCACTGTGGAAATCAGTGTGGAGATTCCTCAGAAAACTACAACTAGAGGTTCCATTTGACCCAGCTATTCCTCTGCTTGGTATCTTCCCAGAAGAATTAAAATCATCATACCACAGTGATATATGCACAACCATTCATAGCAACACAATTTGTAATAGCTAAGTCTTGGAAACAACTTAAATGCCCAACAACTAATGAATGGCTAAAGAAGATGTGGTTTTTCTACACAATGGAGTATTACTCTGCCATAAAAAAGGGCAAACTAGAGACATTTGTAGGTAAATGCACGTTCCTTGAGAACATACTATTAAGTGAAATAAATCAGACACTTATTAGTACACATAGAATTGTTTCTCTGATATGAGAAACCATAAGTGTAAATAAGGACAAAGGGGTAGAATAGATATTATGTAAAAAAAAAAAAGATAATAGTCAAAAGAGAGGAGAGCTAGATAGGGAAAAGGGGGATAAAGAAGGACGGTTAAAAGAAAAATAAGATGAAAGGGAAAAAAAAGGAAAAATGTAAATAAATTTGTTGCAAATAGGTGAATAGAAGGGAGGGGAGGGGAAGCGGGGGGAAACTAAGATACGTCATGTACAGGTACAAAATAACCATGTTGACTATGATCATTATGCATACAATGTACCAATACATGTTCTTGGTAAAAATTAAAAAAAAATAAAATAAATATTTATTAAAAAAAGCATGTTTGTTCACAGCAATTTCCACTACTAATTTCTGAAACCCACTATATTTATTTATTTATTTATTTTTGGGTTTTTGAGACAAAGTCTTACTATGTAGTTCAGGCTGGCCTTGAACTCACTATATAGCCCAGGCTATCCTTGAACTCTCAACAATCCTCCTGCCTCAGCCTCCTGAGTACTGAGATTACAGGAGAAACCTACTTTAATACCCCTCTGATGTATTTTTTCCCCCTACAAAAGAACTTTTTTCTTTCTGTACAAAGGACCTTGGAAGACCACTTGTTTTCAGGTGGGAATTCACCACTGAAAAGTCGTTTCTTAGCCAGGATGAAAAAAAATCTATGGAAAAAGAAGGAAACAGGAGTATTGGGCGAGTTTTAAATTTATGCTCATGATTACACTGGGAAAAATTTAAAATATTTTTATCATTAAAATATCAACTTTTACTGTTTTAGATTTATAAAAACCTTTTTATTTAGAAATAATTATGGATTCACAAGTTGCAGAGATAATACAGAGAGGTCCTGTGTTCCCCTCACTGGTTTCCTTGCATTGGTTGTACTGTAAGTGACTATAGCTCGACATCAAAGCCCGGACACTGAGATCTGAATTGAGTGTGGACAGTTCTAGGTCATTTTTATCACATGTAGTTTTTCCACTGCAATCAAGGTACAAAACCAAAGACTTTGTTTTACATGTTTTTCCCTCAGCTTTAAAAAATATTTTATGGGCACATATTTATGCTCCTATTTTTACTAAGATAAATTTCAGTTTAGCTGACAAGATACATGAAAATCATCTGACTCAAATATTATTTTCAACATTTTTAGTGAAAATAAGCATCTACTAGAACAAGGTACAAGTACAACTAGAACAAAGTACAAAGAAGCAACAAAAGCAAAAATAGGCAAATGAGTTTGCATTAAATTAAAAAGCTTTTTTGAATGAAACAATTAATAGAGTGAAGAGAAAATCTGTGGGATGAGATAAAATATTTGTAAAACGTGTTATCCGAGAAGGGATTAATATCTAAAATATAAGGAACTCGAATAATTTAATAGCAAGAAAACAACCCAAATAAACAAGGGGGAAAGGATATGAACAGACATTTCCCAAAAGAAGATATCAGAATGGCAGACAAGTATATGAAAAAAGATTTACTATCACTAACCATCAGGAAAATGCAAATTAAAACCTCCATAAAATATCACCTCATGCTTGTTTGGATTATGAGAGAGAGAGACAAAGAGAGAGTAAGAGAAAGAGAGAAGAGAGGACTCTTGTACATCATTGGTGGGAATGTAAATTAGTACAGAAATTAGTAAAGAAAATATGATATCTTATACGTGTGTACATAATCACATTTTGTTACATATCATGTATGTTTAAATAATGGAATGCTATTCAGCCATAAAAAGAACAAAATCTCTCATTTGTGACAATGTGGATGAGCCTGGAAGATACTGTGTTAAGTGAAGTAAGCCAGGCACGAAAGACAACTACTATGTGATCTCACACATATGTGGAAGTTTAGAAAGCTGACTTCGTAGAAGTATAGAATATTGATTACTAGCGACTTTGGGGCAGGTGGCTGGGGAGATGTTGGTCAGGAGAGACAGTATTTTACTTAGGTGGAAAAAGTTCAAGATATTAGCAGTACTACATGGTGACTACAGTAAACAATGATGATTTTATGAAAATTACCAAGAGAATAGATTTTTAAGTGCTCTCACCCCCAAAACTGATGAATGAAGTAGTACATGTTAATTGGCTGAATGAGCCATCCCGCAACATACATATTTCAAAACATCACAAGGTACACAGTAAATATTCACAATAATTTTTATTTGTCAATTTTAAAAGCACCGTCAAGGAAAGGAAAATATCTGAGAGGAAAATGCTTTGTATTTTAATATCTATCAGCGGTCAAAAATTTTCCTTCCAAATACAAGAGATTTCTGAGTAAGATCCCCAAAGATGTTTAATTATTAAGCAGCTCATGCATGATCTGACACTCTTTTTCTCCATAGTCCTTGCTACAGAAAATCCCCCCAGTAGTACGTAGTCTGCTGAACTGTTTATGATGTGGTAGGTGAACAAAGTTCAATATGTACGTATTCAGTAAACGTTACTCAGCTAATCTGGTTTTCACTGAGAAGCAAGGTGCAAACTCTTCCTTAGGTACAGTTGATTAGGGAATCGCGTCATACGCCGCAGAATGATGTTTCAGTCAGCAGACCGCATATTCAGGGGTCCCAGAAGATCTCAGTGGAGCCGAGGACGGCCTCTCGCCTACGTGGTATCACAGTGGTCCCGTGACAAAGCTTCGCACACTTATTTGTGGTGTCCCTGGTGTAAAGAAACCTGCAGAGCTACCACCTGCATGAAAGTGCAGCACACACGATTAGGTGCTGTGCAGGATGCTTGATAATACACGACTATGCTGCTGGTTGTTCGAATATTCACTATACTGTGGTTTTCATCGTTATTTTAGAGTGTACTCTTTACATTTAATAAAAATGTTTATTATAAAACAACAACAAATGAAAGAAACAGTAAGATTTTATAAATAATTCTCATGTCTATTATTATTTCCTCTGACCAGTCTTCACCAGAGAAGTCCAGATAGACTCCTCTTCCCACAAAGTCAACAACCCCAAGAGAAAATTGTTTCAGATCAAATAAGTAAAATGATGCAATTTCACCTCCCTCATTTCCTATAAATGCCAAACATGAGGCCAAGTTCATTCTCAAACAAAGGCTGGTAGTTCATCCAAGTAATTTTACACTTGATATATCACAACACATTGCGAGGTGTTATTTTGCTCTGTGATTTGAGCCAGTCTGTGGGATGATTCCAACTTCACAGTGACAATTGCACCAAGATGTGTAAAAAGATCAACACAGTGTTTGGGCTATGGTTAGGGCAAGTCTATGACAGATGCCGTGATTAAAATATGGCATAGACAAGTTTGAGCCCAGTCTAGGTAGCTGAACAAGGCACTGTTTCAAAGTAAAAAATAAAAAAGGGGCTCAGGATATAACCCTGAGTTCAATCCCCAGGACCTGCACCCCTAAAGTGGCATGGGCCTATTGAGATGGCAATGGGGTCCCCTGCATGTGCCCGCAGGGAGAATAAGGGCAATGACAACCGCGGGGAGTTGGATGGAAAATTCATCAGAGAACAAGCTGTAGTTAGATCTTTTAAAATGTTTTTATCAAACGTAAAACAGCTCATAAATAAACGTGATTCTGGGGATGTCTGTTTCTCTTTTTTCTATTTGGATCATAGTAAAGATGTTCATTTTGCCAGTTGGTCGAATTATTTTGTTTCAACAAGTAGAAGATCTTATTAGGTCTGAAGCCTTACAATAGTCATCATTTTTTCAAGGTAGCTAGTTCATAAAATGAGTTTGGATTAAAGCTCTACTCAAAATTTCATGTAATTTGTAATTACATTAAATAGTGATTGAGAAAATTCAGTGAACTATATTTAGAAATCTTACTTCGGTTTGGAATGATATTTCAGATTGTACTCACACTTGTTGATGTTTCACTTAACTCTTTGATTTTTTTAACAGGAAAAAAACATCTTGGATATTAGATAATCAAGTAGATTCATATATCCAACTTCTCCCCCACATTTTCCTTCAGCTATCTAACAACATATCCAGGTCAACATGTCCAAAACTGAACTGCTGATTTCACAGCTCCAGAATCTTCTACCCCAGCAGTCTTGTCTTGGCTGAAGGCCAACCCATCCTCTCGGCTGTCTGAACCAAGCCATTTCCCTTTCTCCAATTTGGCAGACGGCTTTACCTTCAGTATGTCTTCATTCAGAATCCAGTTCCCTCCCACTACCTCAACTGCAATTTCGGGGACCGACCCACTGCCACCTCTTTCCTGGATTGTCATAGCTGTCTTCTAAGGATTCTCCTTCTTTCTGCTCTGGACATCTCCTCACTCCCCGGGGCAAAGCAGCCACAGTGACCTTTTTAATACATGAATGAGATCGCATCACTGTGTGGCCACTGTCCTTTCCCACAGCTTCCCATCTCATTCCGCAGAAAGACCAACCAGAGTCCTCGTAAGGGCCCACGAGGCTTTGTCTGATTTTACACCTGTCCCTTGCTGACCACGTCTGTCATCCTCTTGCCCTTACCATCTCCTTTCGTGCCCCACATGGCTGCACCCTTGTCCTAGGCTTTGGGCCTCTGTCGTGGTAGTTTCCTCTGACAGGAATGTTCTTTCCCTAGATATCTGCTTGGCTGGTTCCACATTTTTGCTCAAAATTTCGTAGCGAGGGATGCACAGGGCAGTCTATTTAATATTGCAATGTCCCTTCTCTTGCCATGAATTGCCATCTTCCCCAACCTAACTCTTCTGTACCTCCATAGCATGCGTGGCTTTCTGACACTCGACGTCTTTTATTATGTTTATCATCTGCCTTCTGTCTCTCTTTGCTAGAATATAAGCTCCGTAAAAGTGGGATTCTTTTTCTCCTTTATTGCAAGTGTCTAGAGTAGTGCTGGGCATATTCAGGTGCTCAGTAAATATTCATTGAGTGAACAAGGAAATAATTACCATCGTGCACTGGCAGAAACCTTGAGGCCATGAACTCAAGGAGGGATACAAGTGTTCATGGTTCCTACACACCAATCCAAACAGCAACTATCAGCATATGCACCTCCGTCAGCCTGCTCACTTGCCAAGCTCAGGTCACCAGCCTGGTGATCACGGGGAGCATCAGAAGTTCTGTGTCTTGGGTGCCTATCTAAGAAACAGGAATAATAGCCTTCTAACGTTGACACATTCTAGGATGAGGCTTGATGAAGAATTTTCCCAAGGCGTGGAAAATAAATAGCTATGTGTTATTTTAGTCAATGGAAACAGGCAATCTAAAGTCTTCAAACTCATTCTGCTTTGAGGTAAGACAGAAAATAAAGATAGGTAGAAAGGAGATAAGGAAATTGTAATTGTGAGGAAGCTATGAAAATGGAGCTTTAATACATCATGGTTACCCAAGGTTACAATGCATTTTTCACCCTAGGCCTGACTCTCTTCCAGCCTCCTTACTCCTTAAATTCCTAAGGGTCTTAAAGATACTATGAGCCTATAAATTTGGTCTGTGTTTTTCTTTTGATTCTATAAATCCAATTCCAAAGACTTCCTCTCTTGAATAGTACTATTAATTGGGTACCATATCTCTAAATTTCAAACACATATAAATAGTTTGTCTTCATTCTAACCCAGTCGATAAAGTCAGTTTTTGCTTTAGTCTATTAATGGGCAACCTGGCCTTAAAAAACAGACACTAGATACATAATAAATAAATCAAAAAATAAACTCTCTGGATCATCTGTCTCAAGGATACCACAAGACCACATGAACATCCCCAAATCCAGACCGTCATATGCCTCACCCCTTGAGTGCCTGCACTGTCTCTCTGAGTGTGTACTTTGAGTCCACCTAATGAATCTGCCTTTGCCTCTCATGGTTCAGTATGGTTTTTTAGGGGACCTTCTCAGACCCTGGCCAGTGACAGTTTGATAGTGTAGCCTTTGTAAAAGGAGAAAGGCAGTGTAGATCAACTTATTAGGAGAATATCTCAAGCAAAGTACACTGAATTCAAATTTTCAGCCCAAAACGAAGTCATTTAAGTTCACAGAAAGCAAGAGATATACAGTCGCACAGTTTTAATTAAGAAAAAAATGTTGCAGTTGTGACTTTTATTCTTAGACATGATTTTTGGCAAAATACTGATTATTTGCAGAAAAAAATAGTTATAAATATTAATAAATATGTCGAGTAAAGGGCTTAAACTTGGAAGTTTCTTAAATACACTCGATAATTTAAAATACACTAAATCTATAACATGAGCAGCCAGGGCCTGCATCATGGACTTATGACCCACGCAGTCCCCCCAGGCACCACGCTCACAGGCCTCTGTGCTGGGCATAATGTCTTGCTCTGCTATGTAAAATTCCTATTACTTTTTGAAAAGAAAGGGCCCCATACTTTCATTTCACCCCGGGTCCTGAAAAATTTGTAGCCAGTCTTGGGGGTAGTTATTTTCAACTGTGAATAGCTATTGCCTCAAGGGTAAAGGATGTTTCAAAACCATGTGGGCAAGTTACAAAATGCTTTGTTGTGTTCATACTATTTATAGTAAAAGGCAACTGAGATTCCCTTCAGCAGTGGAAGCAAGGAGTGTATTACTCTTGTCAGTGGAGGATGGAAGTTTTCCTAAATTTTCACTCACCGCAGCTAATCATACAGAGCTGGAAATAACCATGAGGCTCCCAACTGCTCAGGCTTCAAAAAAAATCTCATCTCAAAGTCTGTTAAAGTACTGTAAAATGTCTTTAAAACAGTTCATTGTACATATTGGAATATGATACCAAGTATGACATTGAAAACATATAGTAGAAAAATGACTCAATTAAAATTAGATAAATTGGATAAATTTCCCCAATACAGTGGTTTTATGCTATGAACACACAGACACACACACACACACACACACACACACGTAAATTACGGAGTCAGGCATCACACATTCCCCTGGGTGGCAAGGTTAGAGGGCTTTTTTTTGGGGGGGGGTGCCGGGGATCAAACTCAGGCCCAAGTGCTTGTGAGGCTAGCGCTGTACCACTGAGCTAAATCCCCAACCCCAATCTGGTGGATTTTAAACTTTCTTAATCTATTAAAAACCCCTGAGAGCTCAGGCTCCGACTCACACTGAGTGGAGTAGACCTCAATCCATGCCAGTTATGATCAGATCATTAATTTCCAGACTAGTAGAGGAGCCTGAGGTTATTTCCCTACCTCCTTCTTTCATGATACATGAGGGGCCTTAGGGCCCTTCCTGGAAAGCACACAGACAGCAAACACTTAACATATTGCAGGCCCTGTCCCAAGTTGTGTATGTGTGATAGTTCTGCTAATCCCAGCACCTTGTACTCCGTCCCTTCTTTCTCCCTGACTCAGGTGAGCAGGAGCTATTTCTGGGGGTTCTGCCAGTTCGTGAGCACCACGCCACAGCATGTGGAGGGTGCCAGGTAACCGCGGGCAGCTGGGAGCCAGTTTCCCTTTCCTGGGGACGTCTTCCGCTCGCGTGGAGACGCTGACAAGCCCTCATCCTGACCGGTTGGCAGGATTTCCCCAGCTGCTTTTTGTGTCTCCTCGGGGCTTTCTTGGGGCTCTAAAAACAACACTTCCCTGGCTAGGATGTAGGGGGAGGAGAATGCCACATAGGTTCTGAATTCTTTGAAATCTCTAAGCATCTAAAAAAATAATCCTGGTGGGGAGGTGTGAGAAATTCTTTAAAATGAGGCACATTTCTCCCCAAAGCTTAAATTAGAACTTTTCAAGGGAAATTGAATGAAAGTATATAAATATGTAAATGCTCTTCTTCCTCCAAAACAGAAACAATGCTACCCCCTGGTCCCCATGCCTCGATTAGTCACCATCATTGAGGCCAAAGTGGTCCTTCTCCCCCATGCTCTGGGCTTCACAGTATCAACCGTGACTGGGGACGTCGGCACCCTTCCCCGGGGCTCCTACTATTTCTTTGATGAATCCTACAGGCCTGTGTCTGTATTTATCCCGCCTGCTTGCCTTTACGACTGTGAAATTTTTCTAAGGCTATCACACATTCCTTGGGCGTGTGCTTCTTGCTGAAAAATACACGAACTCCTGGGAGACTGTGGCTCAGTGAGGGCCAGGGCCAGCTGTTTCTTGGTGCCCAGCGCTGCACACAGGGAGGAAAGGGGTACCTCTAAGTCTGCCTTTGCCACTTCCTCTCTTTGGGATGGGCGAGGGGCAATTCCACTTCTCTGAGCTTTACTTCATTCATCTGTAAAATGGGTTGTGAGGATTAAGAAAGCTGAGGTGTACAATGCCCAGGAAGCTGCTAACCTGCAAAAGTGCTTGGAGTAGGGTAGAGTGTCCCCGTGACCCCTAGTCTTGGCATGGAAGCTGTAGTCCAGGGTTCTTCTTTGAAACTTGTTGTGGCAATGGAAGGGCTCGAAGCTGGCCAGCACATGTCCGGAAGATGACCCTGACCAGTCCACAAGGTGACATTCTCCCACAGAGACATGGATTGGCCTGGGACTCCAACAGGAACTTGGCTTGGTTGGTGGTTTTCAAGAGCCATGGAGAGGGAACTCCTGTTCTAGAATATCATCAGCTTGGACACATTCCAGAACACATATAAACTGTATAACTCGAATACTTATCCTCATGAATGCTGCAGGGAATAGGAACAAAATGAAGACGAGGTGCTGCAAGTATATGGTAGTTCTGTCGGCAAGAAAACTGGCATTGTATTTCCTTCAGTTAATCGTTCCATAATCTAAGGCAGTCACTGAAGAGGTATGATTGCTCCCCTTCCCAAAGAGAAAAATGATGCATGTAATGTTAACTCAATTAGCGAGTTTCTAATTTTCTGATTTCAGATTAATTTTTGTAAACACATTATCTACTTGATATTAACCCAAAAGGTCAAGTTCACGTAGGATTTCCTTTCGAATGATGGATTTCCTATATGTTTCTTGTCTTAGTGTTCTTTTTTAAAATTAAAAAAAATTTATTAGTATAGTACGTGGTTGCAGGACATGATTACATTCATTTTGGGGAGTTGGTACAAGTACGCAGCACATCTTAATTCTATTTACTGCTCTTTCTCTTCCATCCTCCCTTCTCTCTCGTCCTCATTCTCTACCCCCGACATCTGTGATGTTGCCCTGCGGATTCCGGCCCTCCCAGCCTCACTTGCCCAAGACAAGAGTGAGTATCAAGCTGTCCCAGCCCTTGTGAGGTAGGACAAGGAAAATTCTAATATTAAAATTGCACTTTTAGGGGTTGGGGATTTAGCTCAGTGGTTAGAGCGCTTGCCTTGCAAACACGAGGCTCTGAGTTCGATCCCCAGCACCAAAACAAATTTGCACTTTTAAAGAGAAACTGCAGCTTCAGGACACAAGTTATTCAAGCATTTTTTATCCCTTCCAGAAAAAAGTCCTAGGGGACTTTACAAGCTTAAAGACACCAAGCTTGTAAACCAGGCTCTGGGCCTGTCCCTTTCACCTGAAAATTGCGCTCCCTCCTACCAACCCCATTCTCAGGATGGTTTCAAACACATGCAAATGGTTTGCGTTTTAACACAGCCCACCGAATGGTCAAAACCACATGGACGCTAGATACACATCCCAGACCATTCGTCTCAGAGACGCTCCATGTCCCCATAAATACAGCCAGCTCAAGGTACTGAGGTGCCTCTGTCCCTCTTGGGGGCACACACTATTTCTCTGAGTGTGTACTTTTAAGATTCTGCCTAATAAATCTCCTTGGGCCTCCTACTGGTGCATCCTGGAAATTATTCTTCTGTGATGGAAGTCAGAGAAACTGCAAGCTGCCCAGTAGGCAGGGTGAAGCAGGTTCCCCATCTGTGTTGTGGGGACCTTCTGCGACCCCGTCTGATGACACTTGCAGCCCAGACATGCTCTTGCAGAGCCGGTGGGGAGGCATCTCTCAGGGAGTTGGACAAAACTGTTGGCGGAGCGGGAGGCAGTCAGTGACCGCCTGGACTCACCTCTCCTTGGCGGGGACCAGCCAGTTCCGGAAGAGGAGGAGGTGCTTCCCGATGGTCTTGGGGCCTTGGGTCACCACCGTGGGGCTGTGGGGTCTGGGCTCGGCTTGCTCAAGGGGCAGACATGCTGCAGACCTCTGGCTTCTCCTGGGGGGAGAGGAGGAATCCGCCTCTGAGGGAAGGTGGTCCATGGGAGCAGGGACACGAGCATCCACAATGGCAGCTTCTCCATGGCTCTATGGGGTGGAAACTATCGGGGAAAGCACCCCAGAGGCTGTGCTGCAGATTATTTTCTCCAAATGCGGTGTTTTGGGGAGGGTTGCTGGGGATGGATCTCAGGGCCTTGTGCTTGCCGTGCAAGCGCTCTACCACTTGAGCTAAATCCCCAGCCCCCCAAATGGAAATTTTAAAAGAGGATTTGCAATAAAGCCCAGCAAAAGGAGTACTGTTGAATCTACTTTGGGGAATAGGAAATAAACGCTTGTCATGTCCATGTTGAAATTTTCAGTGAGAATTTCGACCTAAGGCAATACTTAGCAAACTTTTGCACACCATAGCACACGCAGCAAATGATAGTATTTATATCACTCCTGAGGCAAACAGAGCACACTGGAGGTGAACAGAGGCAGCACAGGCAGGCCCGCCCACCCAGACTCAGCCCCACCACACTCAGAACTGGAAGGATCAGTGTCACGACTTCACTGTAGCTCGTTTGTGGCACACGTTGGGAAAACCTGACACATTCATTTAATTAGCAAAATTTCCCCAAAGGTTGAAAAGGTCAGGTTTAGCCTGCTGCAAAACAAATTTAAATTAATGCCTTTCTTTTGTAAGTTGCTTTCTTAACAACAGTGCAGATCCAGTGTTGACCGGAGACCCAGGTAGTCTTGCCTCAGTGCTAGAATCATGGATTTCTCTCATCCTCATACCTGGTTCAATCCTGGCGATTTGTCCTCTGCCTGGTAGAGATGAGTTGCTTCAGAGGGCTGTGTGTGCAAATGTGCACACGCCTGTGTGCATGTGTAAGAGTGCGCACACTTGTGTGGGGAGCAGGGAGCTTGGATGGCCACCCCCACTAGGCCTGATTTTCCCGTAACTTTAGCTCTTGCTCACACACCCCAACTCTTTCTATCTCCAGACAGCAAAAGTAACCCTTTGAAGAAAATCTTTCATACATAGAAACTTCTATTTCATTCAAACATGGTATCTGAGTAAACCTGTGTTGAGAATTAAGGACACAAAAAAGCAAGCACTGAAAATGTCAATTCTCTGTAGTTTCCAAAAATTGATTATGTGGTCCAGGCCTTTGCTTTCGCCCACCCTCTATGACAGGTTCCCGCTCCTGAGCACGGCTCTGCTCTGTGGCCTTTCCGCCCACCAGACACCTCCCACTGTCTCACTGTGTCCCCAGGCACTCAGGAGCTGTCTACAAATGACACAGCCCCAAGAAACCTGCATAGTTAGGGGGCAGGGACCTTTCAACTCTCACTGCAGGCTGGTTCACCACGGAGGGAGGACGCAGGAGAGAGAAGTGTGGACTCAAGCCGTGGGGCATGGGGATTAGAACTCCCTGCTCTGTTTTTAATTGTCTTGTGATTTTCTCTGAACTTATTTTTGGAAATGTCTGGTTATTTCCACATAGTTAAGGGATAAACAACTCATTGCCACGGAGAAAACCTTTGTCTGGTTATACTCATCAGAGCGTGCCTCACTGCCTAACCTAGAGGTCGAACCTTCAGATGCACGAGGAGCCAGGCTGGTGAAGTGAATGGTGAAGAGAGTGATGGGGTGGCGGGGACTTGGAAAATGGTAAAAGTCATGGTGTATCCAAAGGGGCCTTTGTTGAAGTTCCATGCTTTTGTAGCATGTTGCCTGTATTACTTTTTCTTTGACATTTTCCTAGTGCATAGGAAAGAGGGCCTGGTTTATTGGCAATTATTTACTAAGCCATTAAACCAAAATTTTACTAAATGTTAGCTCACTGTAAGCATTTATTTAAACATGATGGTGGCTGAGGGTCAGGGCAATGCTCTGACCTCTGCCTAATTCATCCCAGCCACCTGAAGATTTAAAGCATATGGAAATATTCAGTTGATATGGAATCTCTGATGATGTGGGCAAAATATTTGAATATTTAAAATAGGATATTATAAACTAAATTGAACTTCACAGATCTACATCTGTCAGGTAATTAGTCACGTGGGTTTGAAAAAATATGCACACATAGAGAATCCACACCAAGTAGGATGAAGTAGGAAAAGAAAAGAATTGAAGTGAAAGAAAGTTTCTTCCTTGAGTATTGTGCTCTGCCAAGTGCTTGCCCATCATGTCAGCCTGGGTGGAGCTAAGATTTTTTTCTTTTTCCTCCCCTTTCATTACTAGTTCCCCTACTCCTCTCCTGCCTTTTTTCCTTCCCTACCTACCCCCCCCCCTTTTGAGATCCCAGCATAATTGTAACTTCCTGGGCTTTTATTTTTCTTACACACACAGAAACCTAATCTGAGTGATGTCATGAAAGAAAAAAAAAATCACCCAGCACCTCGTGTTAACCATATTTCACAACAAAGGCGCCTCAGCACTCTCGCCCTCAGGGAAAATTTCAAAGCACGCTGAGATAGGAAATGAGTGACGTAGCAAACACTGGCGAATGGAAACAACTTTGCCCACTGCCTCTCCACGTGGTGATGAATTTCTAGCTAACAGTGGGCATGGCGAGTGGCCTCTTACAGTGAAAGTACCACCAGCCTGGGTCTCCTGAGACCCCATCTTCTCTTGAGCTTTACACGGGACATACTCTGGAGTATGGTCAGTCCCTGGCCTGAAGGGGGTAGGGGAATGGGGTGCATAATGGTGCTGCTGAGGGGCAGTCAGGGCTCCAGGGGAGCATCACACATGTGTGGTCCTCCATTCTCAACTCCCATCATCCCACTGTGGCTGTGGTCTAAAGGATCAGATTGTGACCAAGTATGCATGGTTCTCTGAGTTACTAGTGACTCTGGAAAAAGAAGAAGGTGCAATTAAACCGATTTCCGCAGTGGGAAACCTGAGCAGGAAACCATCCTTTCCCGGGCCTGAGGTTTGAGGCCACACAGATGGGTCCCCTATTCCACATGGCTTGGTTTCATCCCCATGTGAAGAGCCTCTGCATGAAGCACGGGGCTGGCTGCTCTCCACAGTCTCATGGTTCTAATGCGGATTCTCTGAAAGCTGTGTGTAGCCTTATGATCCCACACCAGCTCCCAGAGCGTCTGAAATCTGCTCATTCCTTTTCTCTTAGTCCTCTTTTTCAAACTCGACCCCGACCTATGGCCCAAGCTACCACTTCCTTCAACAGAGTTAACATTTGTTGGTGGCTGCTGTATGCTGGGTTAACCTCTTTACCTTTACTCTTTTTCAATCCTCACAACACTCTTATAGAATTAGACCAACTTTACAGATGAAGAAACTGAGGCTCAGTGATGCTAAGCAGTCTGCAGATCCCCCTGCTACCAAGCAGCAGGGCTGAGAGCAGGGATCGGTTCTGTCTGACCCTGGGGACCTTTCTTTCTCTGTGTGTCCAAATTCCACCTCCAGGTTACTTTTTCCTTTTCTTCACAGTTGCCATTGCTGATGGTTCCATGCTTTCGTAACGTCACCTACATTACTTCAATTTTTTTGAATGTTTCCTCAACTTTCTGTCCCCCTCCAGCCTGCACAGAGCTGACTGAAGAATCTTCTAGATGCATATGCTTAATCCCCTCCTGGCTTCAAAGCTCACAGTGCTTCTGTCACCTCTGAGATGCCCGGGGCTCCATGTGACCAGGCCTTGGCCCATCTCTGCTTCTTGCAGGGGCCCTGACCCCATTTCAACCCAGGACCACGTACAGGCCAGGGTGGGGGTCTCTCTGCAAACCTCTGCCGGTTTGTACTCTCTGTTGTACCACACAAGGGGTCTCTGCTTTCCCAGCTCAGTGCCTGGATGAGGGCTGTGGCCCAGGAGTAAATGAAACATTCCAAGACCTACATTTGACCTTTCCTCAGCCTTGCTTAATTTGCTCTTGACCGAAGTGGTGGGAATTAATGAAGTCTGATCGAAAAACACAGCAAATGTTTAAATATTTAAAAATTTATTACACTAAAAGACACATTGCCATTAATCACCCTCAAAATACTCCTCCTGGCTTTGAACACACTTAACCCATTGTTCTGGCCACTTTCTGCAGTAGTTCTGGAGGTTCTCGTTCATGGAATGTCTTTATGAGGTATGATCAAAAATATGGTGAATGTACCTACCAAATACATTGAACAGAAAGCCAGGCTCATAAAAACATGATAGTTTGTCTCTATCTACCTTGTTTACCAGCTCTGGCACTGTGCAACTTCTGGCTCTCCCTCAAAGTCAAATGACCATGAAAGGTAAATGTTTTGAATGGACTCAGGACATGGAGGCAGCTGGGACAGCACAACTAAAGACCCTCACAAAAGAGGACTTTCAGAACTGCTTCGGGAAATGACAAGAATGATGGGTAAGTATGTTTGAAGTAAGGGGTATTTTGAGGGGGATTAATGGCAATGAGTCTTTTAATGTAATACATTCTTTAAAACAATTAGACATTCATTGTATTTTTGACTCACACTCCTATCTGGTCCTGCACTTGCTTATCCCCCATGGCCAGTGTGAAGTCAGGCAGCCAGGTTGTGGGTGATGGGGAAAGCAGCAGGAGGTGGAACCCGAGGGGAGAAAGAGCCCATCCCAGGGACCTTCCTGGAGTGGACACAGCAGGGGCCGGCTGTCCCGGTGGCCTGGCCGAGCCTGTTCCCTTCATTACTGCAGAGTTCTTCCAACATCAGAACACTCTCGAATAATAAAAACAAATGCTAGCTAAGCACTTGCTATGTTTCATCATTCAGAGTTCAAGGAGGGCCACATTTAGGGTTAAAGGAGGACCAGATCCAATAAAACAGAAAACAGAACTTTCACCTAGAAAAAGTTCTTTCCCTTTTCCCCTACAGTTGTCTAATGGACAAATACAAGTAAAATACATTTATAATATTTTAAAACAATTGACAGCCACAGTTCATTCTCTCTCTCCTGGGTGTCTAGCTTTTAAGATTTTTTCCTCTTTGCTACTTTGTTCTTGTGTTGTAGTAAAATGTGGTACACTTTTGATTCTATCATTAGCTCTCCAGCATTTTCTATAACAATAACTGTTGGTTTTCGGAAGGCTTAGAGTCCAAAGCACCTTTACCCTCATTATCTCACTTGATTTTCATTCTCATTTACCCTATAAACAGGCAGAAATCCTCACCCTTCTTTACAGGTGGGAAACCTCAAGTTCAGAGCAAAGAAGGGGCAGCAGAAAGAGCAAAGGGCACGCCTTGGATGCAGATCAGCCCTCCAGACTCTGCCTCTTACCTGCCATATATACCAGGTATAGAGGAGATTTGTTGATCTCTTTACAAGCCATCATCTAGAGCGCCTCCTGCTCTTACCTAAGGCCACAATGGAACATTCTATATGCAGACACTGTTGGCTACCTGTGATTCTGGACTCAGGGGAAACACCACTGGCCTGGAGACGCCCACATGTGTTGAGTGGGCAGGAAGCAAGTCCAGGCTGCCTGCACTGGAGCTGGTGCTAGGCAGGCCAGCAGTGGGTGCCAAGCGTCGATGAGCTCAACACTGACATTTCACTCCTCTCAACACATTTCATGGTGAAAGACTTGAGTGGTTCTGGAGAGAAGAGAAGCCAGGCAGGGGAGGCAGAGGCAGGCAGAGGCAGGTGGAGCAAACCCAGGCTGCCTGGGGCTCCAGCTGGGGGCAGTGGGGCTTCTGCTAGTTTTGACACATTTTAACTTCTACAGGAAGATTTCTTAAATAGGAATCTGTGAATGGTTCTGGGAAGACAGGGGCAGAGTATGACTGTTTTATTTGTTCTAAATAGATTCTCAAAATGCTATGGTATCCCTCCAGATTTTTAAGGTTTACTATTTTTATAGGAATTTCATGACTATATATAAAAATTTTTCGCTATCCAAAGTGGGAGTGTCCTTATTACCCCCAGGTGCTTGTCAAGGTAGGTTCACAAAGTTAAGTGATGTCTCCTGCTTTCCTTCAAGATTGCAAGCTGAGCATGGTGGTGCACATCAGTAATCCCAGCATCCTGAGAGGCTGAGGGAGGAGGATCACAAGTCCAAGGTTAGCCTAGGCAACTCAATGACTTAGGAGACCCTACCTTACAATAAAAAATCAAAAAGGGCTGGTGATGTTGCTCAGTGGGAAGTCCCTGAGTTCAAACTCCAGTGACACCACACACACACAGACACACACACAGACACAAACACAAATACACACAGAGCACCACAGTATTTAGAATATCACACTTCTCTACTTGGAACAGCCCTCCCTCAGCGTGGCAAACTCCTATTGGTCTATCAGAACTCGACTCCAATTCCACCTTGCCATGGAGCCTCTCAGACTTGTGGGCACACCTAGATACCTTCCTCTAAGCTGGCCCAGTGCCTGTTCCATCTCCTAACACTTGCTCACCCGTTACTATGTTAGGAAAACTTCAAGAGTGGGCCCTTCATCATATGCATTTTTGCATCCCAGTGTCTGCTCTGTGCCAGGTATACAGAAGTTGTCTGGAAGGTCTTTTTTTGAGTGACAGTCTAGAAGGCAGCCTAGTAAGTTTAGTTGTGAATCAAAATCTAAGCTACATCAGGTCAGGATCAAAGGTGTGGTTAGTCTGATTCACACAGACTCTAAATGTCCCTGAAGATGTCACTGGTGTTTGGGTGGTGTGGTCCTTGTAGCAAATCGGGCAAAAAATTCAGTCAATTTTTGAGCACTGATAGTGTGCAAAGCACTCTACTGGATCTGGTGTGGGGGGAGAAGTTTGAAAGGATGAAAACATTGCCTCTTCTTCCGGGAGATGCTTGAATTCTTTTTGATTGGGCGAAGCCCATAGGACATTTAAAGTCTGGTGATCTTGTCCCATGATAGGACCAGCTGGCCTGGGTCTGCAGAGTTTTGTGCTTGGATGCAACATGTTCTCAAACTAAACATCTGGTCACAAGACTAACCCCAAAGGCAACCTTTTTTTTTTTTTTAATATACACATCTTTTAAAAAAGAGAAATCGAATCACAATGAATCAGATCACTTGCCATTTACAGAGAGTAGCACTTCACGTTGCAGCCTGAATCTGAGCCTGCTCCGGAACAGGCAGGAAGTTGGCCTGCATCAAGGGGCAGTTGGACACACTTTAGTGCTATTTGGCATCTTCAGCATCATTTACCACAGCAGCATCTTTGCTCAACACTCGTTTGTCGTCTGTGAACCAGGTCCCATCTCATTCTTCTCCACTGTGGGTGTTATTGTATGGTGGCTCATCAGTGCACACATACTTGCGAATCTTTCTTTGACGTTTTCCACATTTAAAAACGCCTAACTCATGGTATGTAGATTCGAATATTTGGATCAGATATTCAGATAGTAAACTGAAACCAGCTCCAGCTACCTGTCTTACAGGGTTTCTCCGGGACACAGGAGGGACGTGGCCTTCCCAGGTGACAAAGACTGGGCGTGGGCTTCCCCGGTGAGGACCTGTGATTCCAGCCAGATACACTCGCCCTCCTGGAGACATCTGGGGGAGCCTGGGAAAGTGGTCTTCGTGTGCCTGGCGGAGAAAGCGAGTTCCCATAACTGTCCCAAGGAACTTGTCACCATCCTTCCTAGCACCTTTGCGCTTCCGATGCCTCCTGACCACCATTAGGAACCAGCTTAATGACGCTTCACGCAGGCTCCCCGAACCAACAGTTCTGTGCTTCCATCTGGGCCCTGATCCCACAATCCTGGCTCTGGCAGCAAGAGTAATCTGCAGAGAACTCCTCTAGGGGACAGGCTGTGTGCGCATGGTCCCCTCGGCCCTTTCTTCTCTCCCAGCCCCCTCTCCGTCCTCCCTTCACAGAGGTAGAGGCAGCCCACTCTATGACTCGAAGCTGCTGGGATGTTCAGATCACAGCGGCACAACGTTAATTCCCAAACGCAGGGGACAGCGAGCGAGAATTGCGCCTGCCCCCCGCTGCGGCCGCTTCCCGAAAACTCTTCCCGCAGGCATGCAGAAGCCCACGTCGGGTCTTAGCGGGTCTTCCGAGGGGGAGCGCGCGCCCTCTGCAGGCGGCCCGCGGCTCTGCCGCAGTAGGTCGGGCCTGCAGGAAGCCGGTGGGCCTCCGCTGTGCGCGCGTGGACGTGAGTTCTGTGTGTCCCAGGTGGCCTGGAATGGGGGCTTTGCACCTGAGACAGGCCTGGAGGTCAGGGAGGGGCCGCAGGGTAGTTACACAGATGTCTGTCTTTCCTGGAGGCCACTCTGTTTTTGCCCCCATGCTGTCCTCTGCCTGGCCTGGCCCAACCCCTTGGCGGAGCTGTTTTAGGGCCATCTAGCTACACTTCATGCAGAGAGTGTTAGATGAGAGGTGAGACTTTGCGGTCTTCCAGATCGGAGCTCGAATCCTGGCCTTCCTATTGTCGTGCTCCTGGCCTTCCAGTTTCATTAGGGTGATCACGGCATCCACTGCGTAGGGTGTTTTTGAGGGAAAATGATGAACTTGGTCATGGTCTGGCCTGCAGCAGATGTGTAGCTGTTGGTCCAAGATTTCGTCCTGCCCAGATTCCTGCCTGGGGTAAGGGAGAACCTTAGGGAGGGATGTGGACACTCACCAAACTTGGGCAACTCAAGAAAGAAACACTTAAACCCTTTTGGATTGACTACATGCTGCTTTTGCAAACTTGCTTTTTCCTGCTCTGTGGTTCTTTTTGGAGTACACACATGATGCCAAAAATACTAGGTGATTCAGGGAACAACCTGATGTCCTGTCCTTGGGAGGTTTTGTTCCTGGGAATAATCTGGGTTGTATTCACTGTCTGCATAGTTCACATTCTGCTGCCATCATGTGAGTGCCCAGAGATGAGACCAGCCAAGCAGGCTGCAGTCAGCCTCAGGCCGACAGGGGCTTGATGGTGGCTGAGTGGGTCCTCTGGCAGCAGCTCCCTGTCAACATACCTGGTGGGTGGCCATGGCTTGCGCACAATCTTGCGCCATCGGGCAGCCTGCACTGAGCTGCACCGCGGGGCCAGGCTCCCGAGCTGTGGAAACAAAGCAGAGCAGGCTGGACTTCGTCTCTCCCTTGATGGGAAACAGTGCCTGAGCTTGAGCGCAGGATCATCCTTGAATAGCGTGTTCCTAAACAAAACTTACGAAAGCAATCTTTCTCCTGGTTACGCTCTGCCCTGCTGCACTGCTTACAAGGGAGTCACACCTAAATCAGAATAGATGTATTTATCAATGAGACCGATAGCGAAGGGCCAGGGCTGCCTGGGTAGATGGCACTTACGACAGCCTCAGTTCAAAAGAGGGGCTGGGGACCATGAAGATTGTCAGCTAAGACAATCAGTCCATTTTTTCACTGCAGGAAAGTGGTAATACCACAGATCAGAGTCCTCATGCTGGCCAAGGAGCCACCAGGACTGCAGAGGGTGGAGCAGACAAGCTCCCTCCCAACCCATTCTGCTAATCAGGCACTTGACTTTTGGGTCACTGAATTATCGGCCCTAACTCTGAACCTTATTTGTTGTCCCCATCCCCCTCATGTGCATTGACTGGAGAATCATGAAGCAAAACTTTGACTTCATTTCTGCAAAATGAACACCACCAACATTTCCTCAACTGTGTCCAGATGTGTTTATTTTAGTGAGTCTTGTTTCTATGTTACTGGAAATGGCTACGGGACCCTGCTGTGTGCTGCTTCATTCCATTGCGCTGAGTCCGTGCCTCATGCCCTCTACTTGCTCCAGCTTTGTAGGCTGTAAGGCTGTGCGCGTGTCACCCTTATCGGGCTGGAAATGGTCGTGTGTGGAAGCAGACCCCGAGCATCTTCTGGTCCCTGTGAATCAGGCCTTCCCAGCGTGGCTCCTGGAACTTTAGTTACATTCCTTCTAGGTGTGGTGTTAGACTTCACTGTAAGTAGTCATCCTTGAGCATCAGACCTGCAGACCATCAGGAGGCAGGATGCAAAATTGGGGTCTGAGTTGCAGAGCCACAGAGAATAGGTAGACAGCCGAGGTCCCCTGGGGAGGAAGTGCTGGTGGACTGGGCTGGCTGTCCCCACAGCATGGCGTCCCTCACACATGTTGGGGCCCCAGATTGAACTGGATACCAAGCACACAGGAAACGTCTCCTGAACAGGTGTAAGGCTGTCTGTGTGAAGAACGAGCTGTTGCTTTCTGAGATGCCGCTGGGCCTAGCCCACGTCACTGGCTGCACTTAGGCAGGAATTCCTTTCTACAAGGTTTCTCGACCTGTTAAGGGGCAAATACCATGTGAAGCCGCTGCTGCTCATGACTTTCTTCAGACTGATGACTGGATTGCTTCCCTCTTTCCAATCAGGGATTTATAGGAGAGGAAGCAGAGTTGGTACAGGTTTAACCAGGAAAAGCATCTTTAAAGAAGAGAAGATGTGCCCTCACACCAGTATATAGTCCAGCTTCGGGATGTAGTGGAAAGTGTTTGAAGATTCACCAAAACCTCATCTGGCCTCCCATGCCACCCTTTCCAGAAGGGCCAAGAAGTAGACTCCGTAAAGGTGGCTTTGTTAGGGAAGACTCTATCAGCATCTCTGGAGACTGTACACTGACCAGCAATGTCTTGTTTTGCAGCACTTGGGATAAAGCCCAGGGCCTTGCACATGATAAGCAAGTGCTCTACCACTGAGCTACATCTCCAGCCCCAGGTCAGTGGGTGATGTCACAAGCACATGTTGGCATGCAATGGCCAAGGGTAGGAAGGAGTGGCTTCCCAGTTCACACTTCTGAATCATCAGTCAGATATGAATCATGTTCTCTCTCTCTCTCTCTCCCTCTCTCCCTCTCTCTCTCACCCACATAGCTACCTCGAAGCACAAATAAATGCCCTGGTCTATCTTCCAGCAACTAGTTTCCGGAACAGCAGGTTGTGGCTGGGCCACAGCCCAGCATGGGAGGCCCCAGTGCCCCTCAACCAGATAGTCTTGTGCTGCTTTTCCCCAGCATTTCTCCACCAGACTTCATGAAAGTTAATTCTGCTAGGATCCTATGAGGCGTTGGAGGGCCTGATGTACCCAGGAATGATGCCCTGGGTGGCATGCAGAGTGATGCAAAGGAGACTAGGGAGACAAGGATGCCTGAAAATCAAGAGGTTTGGTCTCTGAGCTCTGCCGAATTGCTGAACCTTTAGCACACCACCTTAGTCTCCTGATGTATAATATGGGAGGTCTTCTGCTTTCTCCTGCATTTTCTTGCTGCCACCAGGAATGGGATTTTAAGTCAGTGTTTCAAGTCTTGTCTCTTATGAAATGAAGTCCTTTACTTTCTCATGAAAGAAAATAAAAATATCAGAGACTAGGCAGGAGTTTTTAAGGGAGTAGATGAAGGATTACTGTTTATTGCTCTCAAAATGTTCTTGCTATTTTGCTCTTTAAAACAAAGTATGATTGTTTCTGAAATACCACTTGAGTAGTTCTATGTCTAATTACATATCTGTGTATCCAATTCTCTTGGCTGTCTCTGGCATTGGATGCTATATTTCCCAAGAGCAGGACCACATATTCTTATTCGCTTTGCTATCCCCAGAGACAGCCTGACACAGACCCCCAGTGTCTCACAAGCGTGAAGGAAGTTTCTGTTGAAAGGGTGCCACAGGTGAGCAGATGGGCTCTAAGTGCAGAGAGCAGGGATCACACCTGTTTTCTTCACCGTCTCTTGTCCAGCTATCTTCACATTGATGACCTCTGAGTGGCTGGCTAATAATTTAACTGCTAATGAATTTCCTCATCAAGTACAGCAATAAATGCAGCTACAGGAAAAGGCAGGTAGCCCGGCAGGTGGCACTGGAGAAGGTGCTCACTATGGAAAGGCCCCAGGAGAAGCTTGTTGGAGGAGGAGCTAGAGGACTGGGGAGGCTGTTAAAGGCTTCCTGGAGGAGGCCAGTGATGAGCAAGACCCAGAGTCACCATCGGGATGGGGTAGGGGTGGGAATGGGACGGATCGCCCATGGCTGGGGTCCCAGGGACAGATCACCCATCTTGCTGGGGAGAGAGTGTGGGAAACAAAGCGATGGGAAGGTGACTTCATGAGGACCAGGTCCCATGTTCCAGGAGCGACTATACAAGCAAGGGTGGCGGACACATGTTAGCTAACCCTGAAAGAAATCTCAGTGCCCAGATCGGTCTGCGTCAACAGCGGGGGCCCAGCCCCTCCCCTCCCAGTTAGCCTCGCTTCGTCCTGCAGCTCCTCACCACTGCTGTAAACCTTGCCCTTTCAAGCAGGCGGTGGGTGGAGAAGGAGGTGCTGTGGGACTTGCCAAATGTCCTCCCCACGCAGCCTCTTGCAGAGGGCCTGGGGTGACTTTTAAAGTGGGAGATTTTCTTGAGATTTATAAACACATGTCTGCTTCCTCCCCCACACTGAATGCTCTCTCTCTTCTCCAACTTGCAGTTGACCTCACCCTGGAGATGGGTTCCCCCTACTGGTTAGAAGTGGTAACTACCCTTTGCAGACTTCACAGGTAAGAGGGAACCGGAGGAAATGGGTCTGGAGACCTGTAAAAGCTAACGTCTTCTGAGTGCTTCTTACGTGCCAGGGGCTCTGGAGACCAACTCCTTTCCTTCTCATGGCAACCGCATGAAATTGGTACGGTTGTTAGCCCCGCCTTGGCCATAAGGAAGCTCAAAGATTAGGAACGTGCCCACAGTCACACAGCCAGAAATCAATTGAGGTGAGCTGCCACGTGCTGGCTCTTAACAATAGACTATCTCACCACATTCAGCATCTTTAGGTTTGTATTGATGTGTGTTTACACACACAGTGAAGGTAGTGAAGGTAGTTATTTCAAGAGTTAAAGCTCAGTTGTTTGAAGGGTGCAAATTATGCAACTCAACAAACACTAAATACTTAATGATTTGCAAGATCTTTTTTTTTTTTTTTTTGGTACTGGGAATCGAACTCAGGGCCTCATGCTTGCGAGGCAAACACTCTAAGCACTGAGCTAAATCCCCAGCCCTGATTCGCAAGATCTTGGCAGGATACTACAAAAATGAAAGACAATGATACAAATTACAAAGTTAAAACCCACAGTGTGGTATCAGTGACAAGATATGTAGCAAATAATCACAGTACAAGGGAAAATGTTCTAGAAAAATGCTACGGGAACACAGGGTGGAAACAGGTTTTGCGGCATGAGGTGAGGACGGGAGAGACAGCAAGCGGATCCAACAGGGCTCCCGGGAAGGGTGGCCTTTGAACTGGGGTGATGGTAGAGGAGCTGGTGGGGGAGCCGATGGGAGCTGGCGTTGGGGGAGATGGGGAGGGGAGGCTTGATCTGGTGGTGGCGATGGCAGCAGAGGGGAGGGCTCCGGGAGACGGGCAGGTGGGCGAGGCTGTGGGAACATGAGTGGGGGAAGCTGGAGAAGACGGGGAAATAAGCATGGGCCACGTCACTGAGGGGTTAAAGGTTTTAAATTATATTATAAACATCAAAAATGTTGGATCAGGAGGGGGCAAGAGTAATACACATACCTGTTAATGCTACGAAATCGTGAGCAGGACAGGTTTAGGGAGAGGCAGACATGCCTAGACACCAGGGAACGCTACAAAGACCCCCAGAGGGAGCTATAAACGGCACACCACATGCGCACTGGCACTTGACCAGTGCCGCCCAGCGCACCTGCCTCACATCTCCCCCACCAGGCACCAGAGCCTGTGTTTCCACCTTAAACCTCTGGGGAGACAGGGCTCGATACGAAGATGGCCCCACGACGTCACATTAGCTGCAGGAGGGTGAAGTCGGGGGCTACGGCCAGAACGATAATGGTGATGACAGTATCAGCTAATGCCTGTTCATCAGTTATTCCGCCTCGTGCACTGGCGTTGGCATGCGATAGAGCAGGTCTCATTTCATCTTCACCATAATCCTTTGCGAAGAGACTTATCATCACCCCCCACTTACACAGAGGAGACTGAAGCCCGCCAGGCTAACTGACCTATCTGAGGCCACACAGCCAGCACGCGGCAGGGCTGGAATTCAATGCCGAGCCATCTGTCCGCCTCATCCTGGGGGTTAATGACTGCATCAGCGTTTCAGAATGCCCAGCTCTGACTAGAGGCGGGCACCCTGAGGAAACATGACACAGGATGAAAGGGCACGGACGGAAATATCCAGAACAGGACATCTCTTGGAAGGGAGAGGGTCCCAGAGTGACTGGATAGGCAGCACGGAGGATCCCTGACCTGGAAGGTGGGCAAGTTTCCAGGGATTGTGTGCGGGCGTGTGTGTGTTCTCCATGTAAACAGCAGGGAGAGTATACATGCAGTGTGCATGGGTCCACAGTGTGTGTGCTTGTGTATGCAATTTGTGTGTAGTGTATGTGCGGTGTGTGCAGCGTATGCAGTGTGTATACAGCATGTGTGCAGCATGTACAACATGTGTGCAGCATGTAGAGTATGTGTGTAGTGTGTGTTGGATATATGCAGTGTGTGTATGCAGTGTAGGTGAAAATGGTGCCCCTCTGGCTGGTACTTGAAATTCCCACATGAAAGATGTATTTCCTTTCTCATCTGCTAATGAGCAGATTCATTAAGTAGTGATTGCAATTACAGCCTCTCACAGGATTATTTTCCAGCCGGTCCACTGCCGGGAAGGAAAAGGAGTCAGTGGGCACAGTCAGTGCTGTGTGCTTGGTTGCATGTGCGTCTCTGTGTGTGTCCGTGTGTCTGCGTATCCCCAGCAGGTCCCTGCAAAGGGTACATCTGACCCAGCATGTGACAATGATAACTCAGAGGCTCATACTGCATACTTTATAAACACTTTCAGTTGCATAATCTTAGTTAATCTTTCCAAAGACACTAGCAGAAATGGATTCACTGAAGACATTTATCATACGAAACAACAACAGCAACAACAAAAGCAACAACATTAATAAACAATCTGAGATTCAATGAGGTAAATTAATTTGCCTGAAGTTACAAAGCTCAAAATAGTGGATGACGACAGGTAGCCATCAGGTCCTATGATTTAATGGATCCTTTTAAACTTCCCGTATTTAAGTACTATGTCCTATTTCCATATGACCTGGAAATTCTACTCTTTGGTTTACCCCAAGATAGTCAAAAACTATGCCCACAAAAACTTGTACGCATGTATCCACAGCAGTATTATTCACAGCAACCCCAAAGCAGAAAGAAACCAAGTTCTTGTGAACTGATGAATGGGCACGCGGGACGTGGCTTGTCCGCAAACTGGAGTGCGGTATTACTCTTCTGTGAAAAGGAGTGAAGCATTGACTCGTGCCACAACATGGGTGAACCTGGAAACTGAAAGAGCCAGACACAAACGGCCACATGCTGCACGATCCATTTATGTGAAATATAAACACAACAGGCAAATCTAAAGTGACAGAAAGCAGATCAGTGCTCGCCAGGACCTGCAGGGTAGCCGAATGGAGAAATACTGCTAACAGGCATGATTTCTTCGTGAGGTGATAAAAATGTTCTGGAGTTGTAGTGGTATTGGTTGTCTACCTTGGAATATGAATTTCACTTGAAGAAAAAATATTCAGAGATACAAGAAAAAAGCTGTATTCCTTAAATGGCACTGAATTCTTTATTCTCTTTGCCTTGCTGTCAGAGAAGCGTCTGAGCTGAGAATGCCTCTCTAAAAAGGCGAAGGCCTTACCAGAGGCCACTGGTCATTTGCACTGTTGAGAGAGTTGGTTTAATGAGGTTTTGCTTTTCTCAACTCCTCCAGGACACCACTCAACACTAAAGAAAGACCCTTGGAGGTCCAGCAAGGTGACACATATCCGTAATCCTAGAATTTTGGAAGACTGAGGCAGGAGGACCACACGTTGGAGCCCAGCCTGGGAAACTTAACAACTTAGTAAGACCCTATTTCAATATAAATATTGTAGAAAGGGCTTGGAATGCGGCTCAGTGGGAAGACCCCGATTCAATCCTGAGTACTGCAAGAAAGAAAGGAAATAAAGAAAAGAAGAAAGGAAGGAAAACATGAAAGGAAGAAAGAAAAGAGAAAGAAAGAAAGGCTGGCCAGGCTGGTCTTCACCCTCAGGCTGGTTCTGGGAAGTTAAAATTTGGGCCCAAGAGCCCCAGGTGAAACTCAGATTTCAGTAGATTATTCCAAATTTATGAAATATGAATCATTTATGAAATATAACTGCTGCACAAGAGCAGATGACTTTAACCCGCACTGCAGCGTCAAGGGCCCCAGGAATTTTCTGAGGACCTTGGGGCAGGCATTTCCTCCCGTTTTATAGGACTGTTGCTGTGTAAGAAAAGGGGCTGGAGAGCACGATGTCCCATGACTGAGCGCCTTGCCAATGGCCGTGGACTTTAAAAGGAATTCCAGGCCCCTGTCCGGCTGGAAACTTGGCAGTGAGCTGAGAGCGAGACATTCCTGAACTGTCAGTGGCAACATTTCCCTGATGAGCCTGGCAATGCTATGAAATCAACAGGGATGGCAAAACAAAAAACTTGCAACAAAATGTGACTTAAAGCAGATACAGTTGTGGGAATCTTCCTGTTTCAGAGATGAGGAGCAAGCTTTCTGATGCATTTCGGGCTGGTTCTAGGTTTCAGCAGCAATGCTTGGGTTTCATATAAATACCTAAGCAACAGTCTTGATCGATGTTTTGGGTCTTTAGCGTCTATTACAGTTGTATTTCAGCAGATGTGAAGTGTGTTAACAGGAAGTTGTGTTACAACAGGACAGCTTCTTTTTAAACATGCAAGGGAGCTTTGCGATTCGTAGAATCGGGGAGTTACTAGGTTGATGTGGTGCCCCAAAATGTCACAGGTGATGACGGATGGGCTAGATTAGGCTGTCACTGTAGACTGACTCTCTGTTCCTCAAGTGACTGCTATACTCAAGGTCACAGCTGGAAAGTTTCTGAATCAAACAGACTGGGGGGGCTACAGGAAGTAGGAGAGGGGCTGATACTAGGCCCTGGTGGGGGGCACCGGCAGGCCGAGCAGATGCTATGTGCAGCCCCAGACCTGGTGTTGGGGTGAGGGCCCTTGTGTGTTAAAAATACAAGGGAGCGTGCCACGATCTGGTCCGAAGTTATCAGCAGCACCCAGGGAGGACCGTGGCCATGTTGTGAGCTGGCTGCTCTACCTTTAGACCACCGCCAGCCCATGAGAACTTTTCTCATTGTCTCTTTGGCTTCCCAAGGAAGCAAAGGACCAAAAGAAGAAAAAAAATTCTTTCACATTGCTATGGCTGGGATGTGCTGGCAGGAGATGCCTGTGCCTGGTTCCATCTGATCACCTGTGTACCCTCTGCAGGAGACAGACCTCATGGAGGGGTCTGGAACCACCTCATTCCTAATCCCCAGGACTCCCAGACTCCAGAGGTCACCCACGGGGCAAGTGAACATGTTCCTGAGTCACTCTGGAGAAGCATGCTCTGGGATGCTTTGCTCCTGATCCCTGGAATAACCCTTATTTTCCATTCCCCAGCATTAGAAAACAGAAAACCTGCTACTGAATAATTCTGAGTTTTGGCACAGCACACATCTGGAGGCTTGTATGTAGGAGGGGCGCTCTCAGTGCATCCTCATGAGGGAAACAATAAGGTCTGTCTTTTCTATCAAACAGGAGTGGCTCCACCTTAGACTCTAGCCCATCCTAGACAGCCCTTCCCGAACACAAGAAGTTACAGAAGATGCCTGCTTAATTCCAATCTTTGGAACATAGCTACACACCAAAGATAGCTTATCAAGGGCCAAGGACTTTTCGTTCTCCACATCGCCCTCTGCTCTGCTCTCCCCTTCCCTCAGCAACCCTCAGAATCCCTTTCCCCTGTCTGAGTTAGCTAATTGGGGTAAATTGTGAATCTCTAAACCAGCCAATGGGAAAGAGGTTAGCTGCTCCTCCTGCATTAGGGATAAAAGGGGGAACCCTCCTCTGTCCTGTGCGTCTGCCACTTCATTGCTGGGGTGTGGTTGTGTCACTTTTGCAAAAGAAAAAGCCTTGTTTAGATTTCTTGATGTCTGAATGCTTCATCATCTGCACAGACAAAGCGAGTCTGGAGGTTCATTTCCCATCTTCCTCCCTAGCTTCTCACAGCACAGAAGAGGCCTCAGCACAGGGAGCCCATTTTCCCTGGTGGCTCTGGCTCTGTGGAGGTGTCTGTGGAGCTGCTTGACCTTTATTTTCTTACGACATGCATTAGAGGCTGTGCATAATGGGAAGAAACTTGCACTAAAGGGAAAAGCAAGAAATAAGAGTTTACTATTACAGTGAAACAGCCAGAGAGAGCCAGGCCCTGATAGCTAAAGGTGCAGAGGGAGGAGGAGGCAGGGGCAGGCTGGTTCAGGAAGCCCCCGTGGAAAGTTAAATGAATTTCTTTATGACACACCAGGCTGGCTCCCATGCGTCCTTAGCTGCCAATGCATTTTCTCTTCCCGAATCTGATACTGAAGTAATTTTAAGGCCGTTTCCCTTAGCATTAAAATTGTTTAAAGAAATAGAAGAAAACGCAAAAATTCAGATCACTGTTGTGTCTATCTCAAACATGGGAATTGTTTAGAAGATTCTTAAAAAAGCCTTTCTGAACAGACCACTGATATGACAGGCCATGTATTTATTACCCTTGCTTTTATAAGAAGACTGAAATGGTTGTGCATTCTAAAGCAACAAAATCTTTTTTTGCAAATGAGCATTTAGTGGGCTGTCAGCAATCAATTTATCTATGTCTAATCTGAGACTCAAGTTTGAAAGTTTCTTCTTCCAACGCTCCCATACTTTTGGCTACAGTCCAGATCTTCATCGTCCCTTGTAGCTTACTGCAACAGCAGCAGGACCAGGAAGTACATTATCTTTATTCTCTCCGGCCTCCAACTATCCTCTCATTTGCTGGCCAACTGTCATTTTAAGGCCTGGCTTCAACTGTGTCACTTTCCTGCAGAAAAGTGGCTTATCATGGCCAGCGCCGTAGGTCCCCAGCTCTTCTCTGGGGTGCACACCCCATTGGTACCCACAGTACGCTGTCTCTGGAACCCCTTCTTTCTATGACGCCAGGCTTGTGACAGCCCACCCTGTGTGCACTACCCTTCTCTGCCTCACCTGGGGCCCTCTCTTCCAGCAGCTTCCCTATCTCACCAGGCAGGAGGCTTCCTTTTCACTGATCACATTGTGCTGTGTTGACTCCGCCCTGGTCAGCGTACTGGCCACGAGCTCCTTTGTACGGTCAGCCCCACGTCCTCCACCTGGCATACGTCTGACCAGTGCTTGTGCCATGAGCGAGTGGCACAAGAAAAACCAACGCTTACGGCTGTTTCACAGAGCATAGGATGGTGAGGCGGAGATTCTCACTGCGTCTTCTTTGAATCAATGATGAGCGTATGGTCTCCCGACTGGTTAATAAGCACTGGACCTTCTTGAGTCTCGAAAAGCCGTTTGGTTTCATATAACAACCTCTGCCTCGAATCTGAGCTTGGAACAAGCGCTACTGCTGCTCCTTCAAATCTGGCTGCAGCGGTCTAAATTCAAACCTCACCTTTTTATCTGCCCCTTTGCTCCAAGATGCATCATTGCTCGTAAAACGCTACAGAGACCTTCTCATGAAAAATGTCCACTCCTGGATGAACTCGACTTCCACTCTATCTAACCAGTGTTCACTATCAACAAGTGCTGTTGATTTCAATGTAACATCATTTGTAAATGAATTAACAAATTATAATTTGTTTAACTGCAATGAGTATTATCTGGGCTGCTGCTCTGTATGCCGAACATGATTGTTTTCGTTCCCAAACTAAATTCAGAGATATACATTCTTGAAAATATGATGACTCATTGTTTTTCTCTTCTTTGCAAATGTTTCTTTCTAATGAAACTTTAAAAACCACTCGAAGAACACTATAACATGACCCTGTATGATCTATTCCCAGAATTTGGAGGAAGATGTAAAAGCCAACCAGACAGCGACAGAGGACACACACATGGGGAGAAGAGAGAAGTTTAGATTCTTGGTGAGAAAATAAGATCTCAGCTCTTAGGCTCAACAAATGTCACCTTCTTTCCCATGTAGTTTTCAGCTGAGATTTCCAAATAAATATATGTTCATGTTAGAAAAATAAAAATATGAAAAATTAATAGGCAAAAATCAAAACCTAAAAGAACGTTCACATCCAAGCTAATCATTATCAACATCTCTAATATTGCAAACATCTACAAAATTTTGCAACTATTCAAATAAGCATATTCTTCTATATATCTACATAAACTCAAATCAGGTCAACCAACAAACAACGATCTCTCAGTGGGTGACTATTTTTCGTCCCCTTCTGGACGGATAGTTGCTATACTCCATCCCCAGTCTCACACTGAGGTTTTCTCTCCTTACCATGCTCTTGGTGGTGAGGACGCCATCGCAGCTCTCCCTTCGGCGTGCTCTTGGACACCCGGGACCAGGCATGGGGCGGTGCTGCTCCAGAGGGGCCGAGAGCTGAGCTTAGAGTCTCATGCGCAAACTAGACCTGGGCTTTCAGAACGTGCGATGGCCCTTCCAGGCAGCGGTGTCCTCAGAGGGCTGGGACCCAGCACTGCACACGCATGTGCGAGCGGGAGCGCGCTTGCCTGCCAACTGGCTAGAAAGTAGCAAGTTCTCTCGTCCTCTCTCTCTCTCTCCTTGGACTCATCCACCGAATTCCTAGGAAATTCATGCCACAAAGGTCTATTTTCAGCAAATGTGACTGCAGGATTATCCTTGCGGAGCAGGTCAGACGGGCACCTTCCCTGCAGAAGCCTCCATCCACAGTCAGACACTCCTAGCGCGCGTGGTGCAGGAATTGAAGAGCTGTGCCCTCCTGTCGCCTGTCGCACGGACGGCAGTGGCCGCCGGAGAGGTCACTTTTTATAGCCTGTCCAGCTGGTGCTATTACACACCCCTCTCTCGAAGGCAGAGTGGCCCACTCTTCACCCAAGCTGGGAGAAACCTCCTAAGTGGAAAGAGAAAAGCTAATAAATGACACGCTTGCTTCTGGGAACTTGTGTACGTTGATAGTTTCAATGTTTTTCCTTAGGAGTATCAGTTACTGGAATGATTTGATTCTAGAAAACATGTATTTGTCAAGAACTTTCTATTTGTAACTGTGTTAATCATTCAGTAGATCCTGCAGAATTTTAGACTTAGTTGCAAACTTGAAAATTAATCAGGTCCAAACTTCCCATTTTTAAAATAAAGGAGCTAAGACTCAAAAAAAAAAAAAGAAAAGAAAAAAGAGAAAATCAGTGATCTCTTCAAGGTCTTGGAAGTAGTCACATTTTGTTTTGGTGTTAAAAATCCAGTTTCTGCTACTGTTATAGGGTCGTTCCTTCAGAGAAGGTTCATCCCTCAAAAATACTCCAGGTCCTTCTTGTCCTGAACAAAGAATTGATCGAGACAAGCAATAACAGTGCCGAAAAGTTTATAATAAAGAAATATGGAGTAAATGGGTATTGGAAAAACCAGCTCTACAGTGCAAACTTGAGAAAAACAAAGAAAAAGAGGGTAAAAAGCAAAAATAAAAGTATACACTGGCTACTGTGCAGACTCACGCATGACAGACTGCTCCATGACGGCTGGTCCTCTTTTATGGGTCTGCATCTTCTCTGGAATTCCTGCGTGTCTCCGAAAGTGCCTGTGTCTTCGTGTGAGCTCCAGCATCTTCCTGTGAACTCAGGAGTCTTCTTGTGGGCGCACAAATCCTGGCATTGCCCTGGGAACCTGTGATTGACAGGTCCTGCAGTGTCCTGGTATTGCCCTGCGAACTTGCAGTTGACAATTCCCACCCATTTCCACAGCCAGTTTTGCCACACCCTGTCTCCTGTAATGCTACTGTTTGTGTCCTTGGCATTTGGTATACAGTTGGCCTTCTTTACTAAGCTGCATGCCCTGTGTGCTTTTTGTGTGTCTGGTTGCCAGACACACTGGCAGGTTGTAGAATGACTTTTCCCCTTAGACCTCGGCACAGATTGAGCTCATTGTAATGGTTTCCAAATACAGAATCACTTGCCAATTCAAAACCAGAGCTCTTTTCCTAAAGTTGCATGTTGAGAAAAACATGCCTCAATAATATCTAACTTTTTTAATGATGTGGAAAGAGAAGAATGATTTTTAGTGTGGGAAAAGAAAAGCTGAAATAAATTGAGTAGAGTTTCTCAGTTCTGAGAGATAGTCTCTAGTTCAGATGTTTTCTGCACTGAACTACTTAGATGTTTATTAACTACAAGATAAGGGGAGCTAAAATAAATGAACTGGTCTGAGTCAGGGATCTCCTCTGTTGTAGATTCTCCACCGCTTTCCTCTGGGCCTGTCCTCAGCAGCCATGGGCAGCAGCCGTGGTGTGATGTGGAGTGGCCATGGGGACTATGGCTGCAGCAAGTGGCCCCAGGATTTTGCAAGTGGAAGGAAGAGAAGAAACTGTCTCCTGGGCTTTGGGATTGTGAGAGGAATAGTTGGGGAGCCCTTGGGAGGCCGTTCCCCCTTATGTGACCTAGGGCAGGAGAGAGCCAGTCTGCAGGAAGGAGCCGCCCTGGAGAAGAGCAGGGTGGCCAGGGGGACCCCTGGATGCATTTCCCTCCAGTGATGTGTCTCCTCATGGTTCTGCTGCAGATGTGGAAGGAGAATGCTACAGGAGAGGGGTCCTGATGCGACAGTAACACGGGGTTCCTTTGTGCCATCAAAGTACCCATTATGATCCAGAAAATAATGGAAACTCATAGTACTACCAAAAATTAGTACTGAGAAAGAGACTACTGTCAAACATGGAGGAATGTTCTTAAGGCTTCTTATGGCTTCTTGTGAGTGGTAGAGGATGTGCCTTGCTCCAGTAATGGGCTTTAGGTTGGAGCATTTATGGGGTCTGGCTCCACTAAATGATTTTGGAAAAAATTTAAGGAGCTTTAAGGCTATGAATGTAGGATTATAGATTGACCTGAAGTGTTTTTCTTTCATGAGTACAGAAGCCCTAACTCCTAGTACTTGTGGTTGCACTTGGAGATATGGTCTGCATTAGTCTGTTTCTGTTACTAGAACAAAATACCTGAAGCTGAGTAACTTACAAAGAAAAGAGATTTAGTTAGCTCACAGCTCTGGAGGCTCAAGGGCATGGCACTAGCTACGGTAAAATCCTCATAGCAGATGACTGCACAATGGCAGAAGCACCCACCACAGGGAGACATCACAGTTTAAGGCAGGAAGCCAGGGTAAGAGGAAGGATCCAATTTCCCATTTTTGTAACAACCCTCTCTTAAGAGCTACTTCAGGTAGCTGGAGACCTACCTTAGCCCCTTTTGAGGATAGCATTTCAGTGACCTAAGGACCTACCATTAGCCTCTATCTTTTGAAGGCCCCACCACTTCTTTAAGCCCACCACACTGCAGACCAAGCACCCAACACCTAAACCCTTGGGGGACAAACTACATCCAGCCATACCAGGGTCTTTAGGTGATTAGAGTTATGTGGGAACATGTGGGTGGCCCTCATCCAATATGACTGCTATCATTCCAAGACAAGATTAGGACACCAACATGTATGCAGAGGGCTGCCCTTGGGAAGACGCAGGGAGAACAGGTCATCTGCTAAGCCAGGGAGAGAAGT
>PVJO010011097.1:0-31969 GCA_004026905.1 Hystrix cristata
ATTCATCATTTTCCATATTTTCCCTTTCCCCTCTCTTTTCCCTGTTGCCTTTCTGCTTTTCCCCTTCTTTCTTTCTAGTACTCCTCTCCTCTGCACACCATCCTCCTTTTATATAATATCTATTACACCTCTTTGTCCTTATTTACAGTTATGGTCTCTCATATCAGAGAAACAATTTGATGTGTGCTCATGAGTGTCCGATTTTTTTCACTTAAGAGTATGTTTTCAAGAAACATCCATTTATATATGAATGACTCTAGTTTATCCTTTTTTATGGCAGTGTAGTACTCCATAGTGTAGAAAAACCACATCTTCTTCAGCCATTCGTTGGTTGTTGGGCATTTAGGTTGTTTCCAAGACTTAGCTATTACAAATTGTGTTGCTATGAACATGGTGGTGCATATATCACTATGTATGATGATTTTAATTCTTCTGGGAAGATCCCCAGTATTTTGTCTCAGCGACAAGTAAATGGAATAAGAAACTTGGGTGCATTCCAGTTGGTCACAGCCCATGTTGCTCTATCTTAGCCCATAAATTCCTTCCCTTCACTTTGGTGGGCAGCATTCCTCCCGTCTTTCTGTGGTTCAAGAATAAATTGTGCCCTAATAAATTGCCCTAATAAATGCCCTAATAAATTGTGTTATGCACAATCCTGGATTCGTTCATCTTTCTCTTTGATCTTTTGGCATTTTCTGCTTTTGGTTCTACTACACCAGTTTTGGGTTTTTTTTTTTTTTTCCTCCAATACAGAAGCAAAGGCTTTTTTATTCAGTAACAACTGTAGAAATGTCTTTCTAGATCAGGTGTGGAGAACACCATGGTGGCATACTACTTAGGGCTATATTTTCCACTCTAATATTTGAAAATATCAGTGATATAACTCTTTACTGCACAGAGTCATCTCTTTCAACTGCACAGCTAACACACCAATCAGATTCCCCAAACCTGCTTTTCATGGTTTCTTGCTCTTGCTTTGAGGGATGATAAGGACAAGGGAAAATCTGGTCTCAATGGAGCTATCACTGAGAAAAAAGCCTCCTGTACTATCTCCATTAATAAAATTGTGGCTAAAATATATATAGATATATTTGATTACTGAGGTCTTTCATGGGGGTCATTCAAGATAGCAGTGAAAAAGTACCGTAAGTACAGAAAAGCACTGTAACAATAAACAACATTGTTGTTTCATGCAGTAAATTAAGTCCTCTGTGCTATAGCCCTAAAAACTGTTTTGGGATTTATATGTACCAAATTCTTAAAAATACATAGGCTCAGAAACGTACCATTTTCTCCAGAAGATGTATAGAAGAGTCAAAATCTTGTTGGTGATTCTCCAACCCCAAACTGCAAGCTCATCATGGTAACGGACTCCCTGCCCATTCTTCGTCCTCACATTTGACTTCTCAGTAATCAATAAGAACAACCCATTAACAGTGCAGCTGGTGTGCAGAGAGACTGCTGTAGCAAAACATTTGAGATGAAGCTAATGAGAGCATGTGAGGAGGCACGAGGGCTGAATTGATGTTGAAACTAATTTATTTCATTAGCTAGCACTAGACATAAATTGCAGTGTAATGGAATTAATCATTTAAAATGGATTGTTCACTTACAACTTGTAAAAATACCAACATTCCACTTGGTGCATTTTTTTTTTTTTTTTACTGCTGAATCAATTTGGTTTTAAGAAATCTGTTTTTAAAGCATGATGAGAACCAAGAGGTCCAGACAGCCACGCGTGGGAGCAGGAATGAGATGGGGCAGTTAGATGTTCCTGGGCAGAAGGGTATCATTAAGTGAAAAACTGAGCAGATTAGGAAGGGGCAGTGGGTGCTTCTCTGGATGACACTCACCTGGAAGAATGAACTTCTTTAAAATTTCTCCTAAAAACTCATCCATTCAAAACCATGCTGAACATAATAGATTGTGTTTCTAACAGTCACAAATTGTGATGAACAATCTATTAGGATTTTTAAAAACCCGTACTACTAATGTTACACAGCACAGTTTGAATTTAAGTTGATAGCTCTCAACCAAACAATAGCATTCACTCTAGCACAAGCAAAATCAATAGTAACACTAATCTTCAGTTGTTAAGAAATGACTAAGATGTCATAAAATTAATTTATGTGGTGGACTGATACGGTCAACTTGAGCAGGATGACCAGCTGGACTGAGTTGGTGGTTCTGGGTGTAGAGGGTCCACCTGAGGATTGTTGCTGACGCAACATAAAGCAGAGTGGGAGCAGAAGATAGTTGCTGGCTGTTTCCCAGGAGAAGCTCTGTTGTGGCTGGTTCTCCTGAAGGGGACTCGGCTGTCCTCATCACAGGAGCTTGGAGGCCTTGCTGTGTCAAGGATGGCTGCTGTTGCTTTGGGGGAGCTCTGGTCTCCATCTCTGCTGCGAGCATCGTATCCTGGCTCTAGTATAGATTTCTTCAGCCATCATCTGCAGACACGGACGTACATGGGATAGTGTCGTGGGCTTCCAGCCCTTGACTGGATCTTTTGGGTCTCCAGTGCATAGACAGACATTGAGCACTCTTCCTGCATTTGGCTTATGGGTGAATATTGTAACTTGTAAATGTCCTGTATTAAATCTGCTCTCTTGCAAACCATTGGCTCTAGAAAGGTAACTAATACAACTTACTTAAAATTTGTAATCATTGATACAAATTGATACAAAGACTTGAATGTTGCTTACTTTTTACTGATAAAATAATTTGTTAATAAAAATAATAATCAAGACTTCAAACAAAAAATTAATTCCAAAGATAGTTTTCATTTTTTTATTTTTGAGACATTTATTTAAGAAGACTAGTTTAAAAGCATTTTCATTTTGTCATTAAAACAAGTACCCAAAAGTATTGTAATAGGTAATACTTGGTCAACGTAAAATTGTATATTTGAAATTACATGCTTATGGGCACTTAAACTGTATACCTTTTTTAAATATTCAGATTTTTTGACTTTTATAAATTCAAACTGTACTGAATAAGGTTTTACTATATCAATGAGTATATTATAAAAGAAACGTGTACCTATGTTATATTAATATTCCTACACTAAATCATATTTGTCATGGGGGATGTGGTATATTTTATATTTTTGACTGTTTATATGATTGACATAGCAATAAATTCTATTCAGTCTTAATATTTTTAAAAATTCCAGATACCAAACCATGTCATAATCTTATTATATTTGACTTTAATACTCATATTTTCAGAGGTTTATTAATTGTGTTAAAAATTAAAAAGAATTAGTATTACATGTAGGTTTGTTTTGCCTGATATTTTCACATACAATTGCTAAAAACTGGATATAAAGAAGTATTAATATGTGAAATGATTCATGGACTAATTTGTAGTAAAATTTAAATAACATATGCAAAAACTCAAAAAAAAAATAAAGATGGTCAAAAATTCCTGTGACAGGTTTGACCCAGTGTAATTTCACAGCCCTTACTATCTGAGATCTAAATTTTTTTCCTGCCAGCCTTGACTACAGGATTAGTAGTGCAATGTCTGTAAGAAAGGGATTTCCTACATGCAGTATTATAGATCATGGTTCAAAGTGGCTAAATTATGCCACGTAACATAATGTGTGGTTAATTTACAACTTGAACCCAAGATTCCAAGACTAGCACTTTTCCTCCTATACAATAACAGCTTGTCTTGAGAAAGCACTTTGGGTACTATTTTATTCATAGAAGAAATGCATTTTGACCTCAAATGTATTAAGAAATTCTGGTGAGACAGAAAAGGCAAGAGAGCCAACATCTCTAGGCCTCAGTCAATTATAGATCATTGTTTACTCTTCACTATTGTTCTTTTCCATAGATATTTATCCATTTGCTATGTGAAGAAACTGAGTCTCAAAAAATGAATCGTATGAATGCAAGATCATATGGCAGGTGGCAGAGATGGCACTGGATTATAGTCTACGTTTTTCTAGTCGACAATCTTATATACTGTGATTTCCAAATGGGATAATTTTTATTTTAGTTACTTTTGACCATGATACTTTTAGTATCATGTAGGGGATTGTGTCCACACTCAGGAGCTGTAAGTTCCTGCAACGGTATCATACCGATTGATAAACAAAAAGTGGCTATTTAAATAACCTGAACTCTTCCAGAAATTTTATTAAATGAGCTTCACTGCCTGCTCATTTTATATAGTTATAGAATCACAGTGAATCTCAGAAAATCAGTGTCTTGGTGGGCCAGAAGAAAGTCCAACTATCAGAAGTGTGAATTGCGTGAGACAGGAAAGAGGCCTAGTACACAAGCCTGAATAAGGTGGTGGCTAATCTTGGATTTCTTGATGTACATGACCAATCTCAGAGAGTGAGGTAGGTTTAAATGTTGCACCCTAGATGTCTTGTTTTCTTCCTTGTCATACTAACAACAATAATTTAGCCTGGACTTTTTAAAGGCATTTGTACCCAGCAAAGCACCAATGGGAAAGCAGTAACTGATGTGTGTTTTCATCCAACACCGTCTGGACACTAACCTGAAACTCCTATGTCCGCACCTGTGCCCCCGTGCATCTTCCCCAGTCTTCATGGTACTTTGTGCTCAGTCACGCTCCTTCCATCTTGGTCCCTTGATGTCTGTAAATTAGCCTCTCCTATGACCAGACTGTATGTGCTTCACGAAAAAGATTCACTGTTCCTAAGTCTGTTAACAAAATGAGGAAAATGGCTATGTTGCACACGGCCCAAGTGGAAATGTAGAACCTTGGAAAGAGTTGCAAGCAAGGAAGAGTTCACCAGCAGTCTGACCAGAAGGCCTACAGAGCCTCAGGGGCCAACAGGAAGTTCCATCTGGGTCAGGAACCCAAATGGCAGACGGATCAGCAGACCCGCAGCACCTACAGGCCTAGAAGCCAAGGTCTCTGCCACCATGGAGAGCAGGGTCTAGATATCCGGGAACTCTGGATACTGCACGTGGCGCCCGGTGGGGGCGTGTGGATCATACAGGTTGGCTTGGATCAAAGCTAAAATTAGAGTACAACCTACAAAATCTTGTATCAGCTTTTCTTAGATAAGATATAACTGGTGTCTAATTTTAGAAGCCTAGAATAGCTTTATAAATAGGGTTGCCAGATAAAATAAAAGATGTCCATTTAATGTTGAATTTGAAATTAACACTGAATAATTTTTGTATAAATATGTCCCACATATTGTATGAAGCAAGGTTATACCAAAAATTATATCTGAAATTTAAATCTAACTGGGCATGCTATATTTTTATTTGCTAAATTTATAACCTTATTTATAGAGGAAGTTAGAAATTGCCCTTCTACTAATTTTAGGAGAAGATGTTCCTGTCTAAAGCTGACGGTGAGGATAGAAAAGCAGAAAACTGGCCACATGAAAATTATTTGAGCTACAGCCCCTTTCACAAAATGGGCATAATAAGAATAGGTATGCCTCCTGCGAGTGTCCGGGGACACGTATGAGGAACGTGTGAAATGTTGACCACATCCTCGCATGTAGCAAGCACTCAATAAATCCAACCATTATTAAAGTTGAAGTTCCATGAAGACAAATACGGGTGAATGAATAAATAAATAAATGCTCTTGGTGAAAGAGTATAGCATGAGAATCTGGTACTATCCAGCACAATTTACTTTGTTCCTCTATTGCAGGATCTGTTCTCTTCCATACGAGAGATGATCAAACCGGAATGCCGGAGCAGCAGCCCCATGGCAGGAGTGTGGAAATGCCATCCTTTCTTTTTAAGGTGAAGCAGGAAAGCTTTGCAAGTAACATTTGTGCCTCTGACAAATGGGAGGCTGACAACACTTTGAAGTGGTTGACAAGTACAAAACAGCATTCAGAAGACAGGTGCTGGAAAAGAGAAAACGACCTGACTTATTGCCGTTTGGATTGAGGCAGATTTTAAAGAACTGAAAAGCTCTCTACGTGGGAATTAAGAACACGAAGATCTTCCAGTCAAATCTGTTATTCTTTCTAAGATAGATTGTTTTCTAAAGATTTCTTTTGCTTTGACCCAGTGTATGGGATTGTATTGAAAAAATATCCCTCAGAAACATAATTCAGCAGATTTTGATGGTAAACATTTCCCTTTTGTTATAAACATCTAAATAATCCGTCGTGTTCATGAGATGTTATTGAAGTCTCTGATGCAGCTCGGATATATTCCTTCCTAGAATATATTCCTAGAATACAGGCATGTTTTCTGAAGTCTTATGGAAAAATGAGAGTCTCATATAAAATGTATTTCAGATCATTTAACTTTTCTATCTTCTTTCATGATCCAATGAATTTTACTCCTTATACCAAATCTTGCTAAACCTAAATACTTTAGGATTAAGATTAAAATGCTGAGTATATGAATTAAGGTTAATAAAAAACCCCAATATATATTTGTCTATGCAGCTACCATCACTTTAGTGAAACAATACGGCTCAGAGGTAGAGTGTAGATAAATTGAATGATTTTTTTTTAAAAAATTGATGCCCACAGAAATCAGACCGAGATGGTTCTGTTGTTATAAATTAAGGCTGATCAAAATGACACAACTCCCCAGAGGATCTTTTCTTGAGACATTAAATCAAGTGCCTGTGATTGTATTTTTATAGCTCTATTCCATGGTGTAACCCAGGTGAAAAATTAAGGCAAGTCTATGGAAAGTAACAAATATTTCTCTGATAGATTTCAGTTTCAGTTGGTTGGATTATCGAGAGAATATGAATATGAAGAGAAAAGTTCTGGGATAACATACAAACAATTTCATTATCTGAAATCTAACAAAATTCTATAAGTAGAGTAGCTACAGGACAAAAGGAAAATGCAGGCTGTCAGACTCAATATGTAATCTGAGGTGTGCACAAAGCCTGCATGTGCCCCAGCGGGCTCTTCTGTTTGTCTCCACTGGACAATGGAGTCACGGACGAGAAACGTTTGTGATACATACTACAGTTCCTCCCATCCTTGCATGAACAGGCCTGGCCTAGAGAATAGGTATGTTGGAAAGGTAACCTTGAAGTCACAGTGAAGAAACGATAAGCAGCCAGTCGTGGTGGCACACGCCTGTAATCTCAGCACTCAGGAGGCCGAGGCAAGAGGATTGCAGTGAGTTCAAGCCCAGCCTGGGCTACTTGGTGAGTTTAAGCCCAACCTGAAGTACTTAGTGAGACCCTGTCTTATGGGACCAAAAAAAAAAAAAAAAAAAAAAAAAAAAAAAAAAAAAAAAAAAAAAAAAAAAAAAAAAAAAAAAAAAAAAAAAAAAAAAAAGAAAGAAATGAAGAAAGAAAGGAAAGAAGGAAGAAAACAAAGAAGCAAAGAAAGGATAAGTAGAATATCAGGGGTAAGGAGACTGCTTGGGAAGATGTTGATATAATCTATCATGAAGGAATCAATACTCAAACTATCATAATCATAGCTCATGAGAGAACTAAAGAGAGTTGGGGAACCCGCAGGCAGTGGGGTGACAAGCGACGGAGTGAAGGTCAGGGAGGAAGACAGTGAAACACAGGGGCGCACGTATCGTGTGATGATTTCAACAAAGACAAAGCTATATGAAGGTGGGAGGGGTAATGGGAAAGAGGTAACTTTGGTTGTGCATAAATAAAAGTGAGGTATTTGTGGGCACACTAATAATAACTCCTAGCAGAGACTGATAATTACAGATAATCAGATTGTCAAAGGTCACTGAAACGATGGGGAATGAAAAGAACAGATGCAGTGAGTGGAAAACGGTGTACACAAAGAGGTCTTGCCTGTCATTTTCCACACAGCTCCCCCGAGGCCTGGTGTGTCTGCTGCATGGCTGAGAACCATACAGGGCTTCCAGAGTGTGCTGCTGGGTCCTCTTTCCAACTCTGTCTTCAGTAACACTATGTTGGTTGCTTGAAAGAATATCAAGATGAGCAGTGTCTTAGGGAACAGTGCGGAAGCCGCACCACCTTCCTTTCACTTTCTTGCCTCCAAAGTCACGGAACCATTTCCATCATACAGTGATTTGTGGGTTACCAACAAGTCACAGTCTTCCAAGACTCAGAAGAAATAGGATTAGACTCCGCTTCTAAAATATGGAAGGGCCGAGTTTAAGAACACGCTGGATTGGAGGTATTTGGGAACCTCTTTAGAAAATACAGCCTGCAAAGGAGCCCAATCTGGGAAAGACTCAGAGAAAAACAAGTATGGTAGCTACTGCTAGGACAGGTCCTGTGGAGGGTACTTGAGAATTGCTGCCATCAATCTGAGAGAAAACACATGAGCACAAGCCAGAATGTTCTTTCCAAGTGACTCGGTCTGGGGTAAGCGCAAAAGCAGTTTGATTTTGGAAAAGTTTATGAAATGGAAAAGCCCAGCCTTGGATGCTGATTAGTAATAAATATTGTGTATATGTTTATGGCCTAGGAAGGTTTCCATGTCTATAACCGGAAATTGAAACCTGGTTTTTCTGAACATTTCTCCTTAGTCTATTCCTTGCATGAGACTTTGCAGCCATCTTTGTCATTTATCACATTTATTTGTTTTCTCCTGCTTTTATCATTGCTGTTCTGTATGCACAGTTCATCTGTTCGTTTGTTTCCTGTTTTCCTGATTACAACTTTTATTTCTCTGGTCACCGTATTTATGTCTCATCCAGCCATGATGTCTCAGGTCTTGGGGTTGAAAATGAAATGTCAAGCTCTGACCCTTCCAATGAGAACGAGAAGTCCAAAAATTAAAAAAAAAAAAAAGAAAAGAAAGAAATTCTGAGCAGTTGAAATGGGTACCGGATTTTATACAATTAAAGGGAGAATTTTAATGAGAGTTCAAGTTAGTAACTATCTGAGATAGGCCCACATTGTAGGACTTGGAGGAAATTGTTTAAGAAAATAACTTACATGCTATTTTTTAAAAACTTTATAACTGAGAATGCTGCAGTAGAAAATTTACAGGCAGAGGTAAGAATTTATAAGACTTCTTTAGCTATATGCTGAATTCAGCAAACATTTTTGCAAGTCTGGCAGGTGCCAGGTTCCATGCTAAGTTTTTGAGACAGAAGAGAAGTAGGACGGAAACAAACAGCTGGTGGGCACTTAAAATATAGGTTGAAAATTAAATGATACGGTAATGCTTGCCAATTGTAAACTCCCCCTTTAATTCTGGAGATGAAAATCCCCAAATTTTCGTGGGGATGAAAAGGCTAAAGAAAGCTGAAGGGCAGACACGGCCAGTCAAAAGTGAAATGCAGTTAAAATTGCGGGCTTGTTCAACAATATCCAGGTTGTCTGCTGGCTCATAGTCATTCGATGATTAAATATCTGAGACTCGGTTAAATATTCTACACTGTAGTCAAAATGCTCCATGCTGGTGATCTTTGAACCTGGATTTTTCTTAGGAAAAACTAGGCAGGTCTAATAGAAATACTCAGGCATTGGTAGCAAACTAAATCACTTACCTCAGGATAGCTGGGAGCAGGGCCAACATCGATTTTTGCCAAGCTTCCTGGGTTCTATCCCATGTGCAACCAGCGCTGCAGACTCTTGACCCAACCAACTCATTTTCCATATTTCCTTCGATTGCCTCCCCATCTGCCGCCCTCCTGCTTTTGATGAGGTGTTCTCTGGTTACCTGTGTTTTGGAAGAGTCCCATTCAGGAGTCAGAGTTCTCAGGGACTACGCCTCTTAAGCTTCAATGAATACTGGAGTTCTCCGGAGAAGCTGAGAAGCAGTGGTACCTGAGTGTGGCACCCACCCCCACCGTCTTGGTTCAGTTAATGTGAGGAATGGCCTGGGTAGAATAATGTTTACTGCTCCACAGGCAACTCCAGTGTGGTCGAACTGGACAAGCATTGCCTGAGAACATCTCAGTGATAAAGACCTGTTCTAACAGGGTCAAGGACAACTTAAGAGTAAAGAAATTGTCTAAATGAGAACACGAATACAAACGATTTCAGGTGCAAGCAGTAAAGTAAGTGTGGGAAGGAGGTCAGGTGGGGACGGAGGGGAGCCATAGCGAATGTGTTCCTGTGCTCCATGCAGCAGAAGCCATCTGGAACGTGGTAATATCGACTTCTTTTCCAAGGAAGTAAAAAATATGGATTGTATTTTTATGTGCAGCCTGCTGATTTTTAAATTTTGGCACCTAATTCATTTTATAAAAAATGTTGAAGAAGCTGAAGAAAACCTGCCTATGAGCTGGATTCAGCAAGAGACTGACAATTTATGATTTAGAAAGAAGAGTCCTTCATGTTGGTGTAGAACATATTCTCCTAGCTTTCAGGAGATTCTTTCCCCCCAAATTCCTTCATTTTTGCTCCCACAGGAATGTGACAGTACTGTTATCTGGCTGCTTTTAAACACTTGAAAGAACTTTCCTCCATGTTTCTAGCTTTATGCCTGGTGCAGACACAAAGCAAGTATCAGCAGAAGTTCCACCAGGATATCACAACCTTGAGGAGTGAGTGTTAGTTCATTAGTGCCATATACAAAACACTCAAACCAAATTTTATAGTACTTGTGGATTTGTAATGAGATAATAACAATTTCCCCACTTCCCACTGAGCAGACTGAGTTGGGGATTAGCTTCTCTCAGTAGATTACACATTAGAGAGGAAAATGTCAAACAGCAAAATGAGATGGAATGCTGTCTTCCCACACACCCATTTCCACTGCGCTAATGAGCAAGCTCTTCTGTCAGTTTCCCAACTGGCAGGAGATGACCTAAGAATAAGGCAGAGAAGATTTCCACTGGAAGAACTTTATTTTGCCTCTAAATATATAGTAAAAAAAAAAAAGTGTGTCAATTGGTACTATAGAAGTTATTTTAGTTCAACTGGAGAAAATTAACTACTTTGGAAATAAACTTTGGAAAAAGTTATTCTCCTTATTTTACACAGTGATAAAAAAACTTCACTTGAAATACTTTGTTTTCTTTTACTGAAGTAATTTTTCTTTGCTGTTTTCACTCCACACCTCTCCCTGCAATGAGATCACTGGTCAGTGACCTCAACCACTTTTCCATAGTCTATTTACCTCCTGCTGCTGTCTTCTCACTCTTCATCCTACACAGAGTTGTGAGCCTCTGTTTAGAAGCACAGGCATGGGAGAAGTGGACATGGGGAGTGGTCAGTCTACTGAGCTCTGCTTTATGACAAACCACGGAAGAACAAGTGTCCTTACTCAGCAGGTACTCTCTCTCCATGTATAAGTCAGCTTTCTGATGCTGTGACTGAACACCAGAGACACCAGCTTATAAGGAGGAAAGATACTGGTATGTGGTTTCAGAAGTTCAGTTGGTGATGTGTGGCCTCATTGCTTTGGGACTATTGGTGTGTACAGTTCATTGTGGCAGAGCATGTGGTGGAGCAGTTGTGCTCATCTCATGGTGGCCAGAAAGCAGAGAGAGGAGGGCCTGAGTTCTCAGTATCTCTCAGTGACTTCCTGAAGTTTCCACCACCTCTGCCAGGCACTATACCTAGTCCACAGAGAACACATGTTCAGAATTGCTGATAGCACTGAGACCAACAAGACATAGGGGCTCAGAGATCCCAAGGGGATTGGAGAATACGAAGTTAGGACCAGTATATACAGGTCAAGAAATCATTTTAAAAAATAGAAGATGTGATTGAAACATACGATAAATGTTTAAATGAAAATTATCACGTTGAAAGACATGTTGTCCTTAATCCCCCTTGAAATAGTCCCTCTTGCTGCTAATGCATTTATCCACTCTGTCTTGCTGATACCTGCAGCAATTTTGAAAGTCGCTTTTCTTGAGTATCTTTAGTTGTGCTGTTATGGCTGCCTCCTTATGCCAAATCAATTTAAAAAAAAAGTTTGTCTTTCATGGTCATTTTGACTTTGGGGAAGAGCCAGAGTTGCATTGTGCCAGGTCTGGCGATAAGGTGGATGAGGATACACCATGACGTGCTCACACGCCTGCCTTTCCATGGCATGGCACTTGACAGCAGCATTCATTATAATTTTTTATCACACCTTGTAGTGAAGACACAAAAGAGGTTTTCTAGAACCTCTTCCGAAAGTGTCCAGAATGGTAGGATAAGTGTGTTTGAAAGCATGCATGTGCGTGTGTTTGTGGGGAGGTATTTGCACAGAGATTAATGACAGTGGTCTTTTTCTATAATAAATGTTTAAAATTTAAGCATTCACTGTATAATTGATTATTCCTTGTAGAAACATGAATTTTGAAAGGAATGCCATGTTTCACACCCGGTATTTGTTAGGAGGACAGAACCCCAAGACTCTAAGGTAGCTCTGTGCAAGAGAAGTACAATATGAGCAAATGTTCATTTTCTCCACATTCCTGCCAACACTCGCCATCTTTTACCTTCTGATGACACCATCCTAACAGGTGGGCCGTGATGTCTGTCTGGGGTTTTGATTTTCCTTTCCCTGTTGGTTAGTGATGCCGAGGATATTTTCATGTACCTGTTGTCCATTCATATGTCTTCTGAGAAATAAGTTTCAGGTCTTTCACCCAATTTTAAATCAGGTTACTTGATTTTATAATTACTAAATGTTGTCAGTTTCATACATCTTTTAAATATTAAGCACTTACTGGATATGTATTTTATAAATGCTTTATCCCATTCTAACAGTTCTTTTTTGTTTTGCTGACTGTTTCCTTTGGTATGCGGAAGATTTTTAGATTGAGGCAATCCTATTTATCTTTATTTTCCATGCTTCTGTTATTATAACCAAAAATCTTTGCCAGAACCCATGTTAATAAGTCTTTCTCTATGTTTTCTTTTTCTGGTTTTATAGTTTCAGATCTTGAATTCAACTCATGAGTCCATTTCAAGTTGATTTTGCATAGTGTGTGTGATAAGAGTCCAATTTAAATTTTCTGCATTGGAAATCTCTTTTTCTGATTTGTTGAAGAAACCGATCTTTCTGTGTTGTGTTGTTGGCAACCTTGTCAAAGATCAGTTGTCTGGAAATACATGGACTTATTTCCAGGCTTTCCATTCTGTTCCATTGGTCTGTTTGTCTGTTTTTATGCTAGTACTTTTCTGTTTTGGTTATTGTAGCTATGTGAAACAATTCAAAATCAAGAAGTGTGACCCTTTAGCATTGTTCTTTTTAAAATTAATATTGTATTTACTGGATGCGAGGGCTATGTGGCTGTAACATCTCTCACCCCATTGATCACCAGGGTTGATTCACTGATCTGGCTGGGTGGGTGTCCCTGCCTCCCTCCCACTCCACTTGCATCCCACCTGCAGCTGCATGCTTGGTCCAAGAGAATGACCACCGCCGAGAGAGGAGGGCTGTTTCCTCGGTTAAGGGTATACGGTCAGTAGCTGAGCTCGTAACAAGCTCTCAAGGTTGGACTGGTTGTTTGGAATCTTGGTAAGTTTATTTGAATTTTAGAATTTTTTTCAATTTCTGTATAGAACATGAGTAAAATATTGATGAAGAGTGCACTGAGTCTATGTATCACTTTGGGTAATACGGACATTGTATCAATATTTATTATTCTACTCCATGAACATGAATCTCTTTCCATTTTTGTCTTATGGAATACAGCACAGAGGATCATCAAAAATTAAAAATAAACTACCACATGACCCAACAATCCCACTTCTTGGTATAGCAAATAAAATAGAATAGATTAAAATCTGGATTTTAAAGAGAGACACATGCACTCCACATTTATTACATCATTATTCACTATAGCCAAGACATAGAGATGAACTAAATGTCTGTTAGTGGATAATGGAGAAAAGCAATGAAATATAGTATTATTCAGCCTTAAAAAGAAAAAGAAGGGCTGGGGATTTAGCTCAGTGGTTAGAGTGCTTGCCTTGTAAGCACAAGGTCCTGAGTTCGATTCCCAGCACCCAAAACAAAAAAAAAAAAAAAAGAAAAAGAAATCCTACTATTTGCAGCAACATGAATAAACCTGGAGGGCATTTTGCTAACTGAGGTTAATCAGACTTAGAAAAAGAAATATATTGTATGATCTCATTTATATGAAGACTCTAAAGCAGTAATAAATGTAGAAACAGGGTAGAGCGATGGTTGCCACAGGTGGAGTAGGGAGGGAAAATCGGTGTGAGGCTGGTTAAAAGGTATAAAGTTTCACTTGTGCTGGTTGAAAAATTTCTGAAAATGTAAACTACAGCATGGTTACTACAGTTAACAATACTGCATTGTACACTCAGAATTTGCTAAGAAGGTATCCATTGGATATTGTCACCACACAGAATAAACATTAGAAAAAATGAGTAAAATGGCAATTAGGTGAAATGATGGGTATGTTAACTAGCTTGAATATAGTGATCATATAAAAATGTATATATGCACCTAGTGGCACACCATAAGTACATGTAATTACTGGGTCAATTATACCTCAATAAAGTTAAAAAATGCTTTATAAAAACTAAATTCCTATCAAGAAGGAAAAGAAAAGAAAAAATTAATACATGAACAAAACTAGATGTGTAGTTTTAAATTATCTAGTAGCCATATTAACAAAAATAAAAGAAAATATTGGAATTAATTTCAATAATATACCTTTTAACATATCAAAACATAAATGTTTTAATATGTAATACACATAACAATGTCATTGAAGTAGTGTACATTTTTCACAAAGTCTTTGGAATTTGTCACATTTCTACCCTTATGCACACCTCTGTGTGGACAACCCCACTTCAAGCACCCTGTAACTGCCAACCTACTGACCACCATGTAGGACAGTGTCACTCTGGGAAACGTAAGTGACAGACTGAGCACCAATTCCAGCAGAGCAACTTTGGGCGGGAATAATTGTTTTCAAATGTGAGTGTGCTTCAAAGTCTTCTGCAGAGCTTCTAAAACACAAATCACTGGGCCCAGCCCCCAGAGGTTCTGCTTCAATAAGCCTACATGGGATTCTAAGATCTTTGTTGCTAGCAAATTCCCAGGTGATGCTAAGGCTGCTATCCTAGCAGTGGGTCTTCAAAAGCTACCATTGAAGAGGATGTGTTAGCAAATTAGCATCATAATCTTAAAGTGGTAAAAGGGGCACACAGTTCCTACGAATGATATAAATACGTCTCCTCTGCAGCAGTAACAACCAGTGCAATAGCAGGAAAGACAGGTGGCCAGATTGTGCTCCAGATAACCATCGTATCCCTCAGCAGAATGACACCATCTTTTTTCAAATCTGTGCATATAATTTATACAAAAGAATAGCATATTGATACGTGCACATAGCATACCTTGATTACTTTCACCCAATTACCCTCCTCCCCCGTCCCTCCGTTCACCCTCAATTCCCTTCTTCATCTCTAATAACCTTCCTTGTATTTTCCTACCACACAGTAATCTTTCTGGGTGTTGTTAACACAAATGAACACACTGGTATACGAATCTTACATTTAAAATGTGATACACTTAATTTAGTATAACTTATTCATCACAGTAAGAATCAAATCTCGTTTAAACTTTCATTCACTAAAGGAAATATTTAGGCATACTTTGAGTAAACAATTACATTGGAGACTAGAAAATTATAACATGAATACAATTCAATTTCTCTTAAATTAACTGTAAGCTCCCAATAGTCTGTAAGTTCCTTTTCAGATAAATTATATTTCATACTTACTGTTGTATTCCGGTTTTTATCTGTATGTTTGAATATTTGTATATAATGGTCACCTAATCAGTAGAAGACTGAATGAATACTTTTTTAGAAATTCTCTATATTTTAATAAATTACTGAAGTGATGTAGTAAAGGTCAAGAAAACCTGCATATACACAAAAATGACACCTTTTGTAAGGCTGTGTTCATTTTTCAAACTATTAAGGAATACATTGTAATTTAGAGTAAAAACCCAAATGCTGACAGGCTACTTTTTACCTGTGACTCTGGATGGTCTGATTATAGAGTCCATTTCAAGCTTTCACTCCATAGGAGCCTGGAGCTGAATTACAAATTACCTGATGCTTTGATTCACATCTCACAGTGTGATATTGTAATATATTGTAAGACGGGATGTTACACATGAATTTTTAAATGATTAAAAAGATATCTCTAGTGATGCAAGAAAGGAACCTTATGGAGCTAACATTTTCTCAAAATTGGGCTCATGAATGGAGACTGAAAAACTTCAGTCAAGTAGAAACTAATTTAGAGTTGTTACTGTCTAGCATCTATACGTTTTCAAATCACCTAATTCTACTGCTAACATTTGGCTCCTGGATTGTAATTTTACAAAGCCGGCTGTGAAGTCCACTTCATGATTGGACTGACACGTTACATTTACAGTGTCGTGCGCATCTGGAGTCATGAACCCTCGTGCTGCCCGAGCCCCAGATCTTTGCCGGGTCCTTATACCTTACTTATGTTCTCGTCACAATCACCATATGCAGTAGAAATTATTTATTCCCACTTTATACAGGGAAAGCCCAAAGTGACAGTGGTGGTGATTAGTCAGATCTGCTCTTGGACATTCCTCAGACCCCACAGTCTACACTCCTGCCCCTGAGCTGTTCTCCACACAGTGACCGGAAACCTTTGGTTATATCTTTCACCAGAGGAAGGGCTTATGGGTAACACACCTGGTACACAACTAAATAAGCTATAAAGTATGAAATCCTTAAGACGCCACCATAACACCTCTCTTCCTTTTAGCCATCCCCCCTTGAAAAGGGTCTTTTAAATACACCGGGGTTTTCAGGGCCGGCCAAGGCTGAAGGAGTGGAGACAACAGAGATTTATGTGGCAAGGGCAAGTTGCTGCACTGGAGATTTCTGAGTTGGCTGTACAACTATTTCCTTTCAAAACATCAATAGAATGTGATTTTTATGATGTTGTTTGTGTTACGTTAGAAGCTGAGGAAACCCTTAGTTCTTATATTTCTACACTTTTAGGGATCCTAAAGTAATTCTGTGTTCCCTGATCTTGAGGTTCTGGAAAGGGATTTCACATGAGTAATAATGAATGAAAAGAGTTTCAATTTCTGAATTCACGATAGTTTTTAGAAAAAGGGAAATGGAAATATGTCCCAAAGTAATTTACGCACTGTTTTTTCTTTCCTGCTTTTGATGTGAAACCTACGTGATCATCTACTCCGGACACACATTATCTATAGTGTTTGGGCCTTAGAAGAACAGCAGATACTGTGATTCAACCTGTTATCATTAACTGGTGTTTTCCCCACAAAACACAGCTAGCCGCTCTAGAAAGTGTTGCCAGTGAACCGTATTTTTGAAAACATTCATCTGTCTCCTCCGGGAAGGTGGCTTATTCTGCTGAGCTATGATGCCTCAGGACCTTCCTCCTGCCCCAGGGAGACTGATTCCCATCATCGTGGCCATTTCACACACTTGATGTCAAGTCACAAACTTATGCAGTCAGCTAAGATATGACTCAGTGACGTGACCTTTATTTTGCATAGGGAAAAAGATGATGCGAAACTATGTAAGTTGAAAATTTTGGAACAGTAAATGAATTAATTTGAAATAAACACCATTAGAGGACATAAAAATATCAGGAAATATTTCCTGTGAATTGTTTAGTCTTCCCGCTCAGTGAAATTGAGAATATGGCAGTATCTTTCCTTTCTACTTAGTAAAATTAAGCATTGCTTGAATAAAATAAAAACAAAGGAATTATTGATTAATAGAATGTAGGTTGAGAAGGATATAGACTCAATGCAGAGAGTCTATATGTAGTGAGCTTTGTGTTACCAGAGAATTGGGAGCAGTAGGAGAGACTCCTGCTCATTCCTCAGTCTGCTTCAATCTGCTTTCCACACCTAATTCCACTGAGATAATTCTTCCTCAGGGTTCTGATGACTTCAATTTTCACCCCACGCTTTTTCTTGAAGTGCAGCTTTCTTTTGCCTTCCACGGGCTTACAGTGACCGTGTGTTTCCCTCTTTCTCTGTCCAGACACCCACTTTACAGGTTATCTTCCTCTCTCTAGTCATTAGGTCTTCTTGACCTGGAGCTGCCATGTTAAATGCCTCCCAGGAGTTCATTCCCAACCTAGTCCAGGGGACTGGGGCCTTCTGGGTGGTGTACTGCTATCTTGTATGGCAGGTATTGTAATAATTTATTTCTGCTGTAGTCGTTCGGCTCATTGTTCTGGTTTTCTCTACCTGAGCAACTTTAACCATGAAAGTGACAGATGAGACAACATACATATTTATGTCTCCATATCAGAGTGCTTTGTTGTGCAGCACACTCACAGTCACTCGATGGAGCATCATCCCCACTTGGGTGTCTTGAATATATCCAGAGTTTCTTATGTCTTAAAGGGACCCCAGAAACTGCCCTTCACACAGGGTGCCTCTTCAGTGTCTTCTGGTTTGGTGGGTGACACTATTACCCAGCTGCACAAGTGTCCTCCTTAGCACCTTCACTTCTGTACCTGCACATTAAATCCACTATCCAATCTACTGATCTCTTCCGGCCATCAACACAGTCCAAGGTACAGTCATGCCCTTTTGTCCCCCAGGACTCCTTTCTTCACACAAACCATGGGCACAGAAACTTTTCGGTTTTATTGAAGACCCATCTGTTTAAGCTACTTTTAATGTATTTCCTTTTCTCTTAGAAGTAGATCATCATAATTGACTTCCTAGATGTCCCCATTGCCTTCTTCCCCATGCTCATCTCACTCTGAGGCTTCTGCTTTCCCCTTCGCATTCCAACTGCTACTATCTTTCCAAAATTTGTTTCAACAGGGCTGTTATGCAAATAAGCCTGTGAACCTAAGACATTGAGCCCTTTCCTTCTATCCCTATTGTAAACATTTAGTTCATACTTTATTCCAGATTTTAGTTTAGTAATCACATCCTCTTCTATGCTTTCATAAATTCCTAGATCAGATCAATTCATCATATTTTAAATTCTCATAATACACATACCTATTCAGGTGAGGACTTCTCATGGTATAGTATTACATTTTCTTGTACAACGTTTGATAAATATCTGCCTCATCCACTTGTCTGTAAATTTCTAAATGATCAATGTGCAACTTTGGTTGAGACTGTATCACAGAACACAGCCCAAATCACAGTCATCATATAGAACAATTGTTGAAGACAATGGGAATTGTCAACAGGTGATGTTCTGTTCTTATTTAGTGAGGATTTTGGTTCATGCTCTCATTTATCACATTGCTTTCTGAAGGTAATCACTGAGATACTCCAAGTATTCAAAAATATCTGGTCCTTCACATTTTAGGCAAAACACTGCTATACAGTTTATATGGAAAAATGTAGTGTGTTAGTCAGTTTTCCTTACTATGACAGAACACCTGAGATAAGCAGTTTAAAAGAAGGAGAAGTCTATTTTGGCTCATAGCATCAGGTTTCAGTTCCAAGGTCACTTGGTCCTGTTGCTTTGGGCCTGTGGTAGTAGCACAGAACATGATGGAGGAAGCATGTGGCATAGAAACCTTACTTACTTATGGCAGTCAGGAAGCCAAGAAAATGAGGAAGGAAAGGATGGAATCCCACCATCCTTTTCCTGGCTACACCCCCAGTGACCTAACTCCCTTCCTCTAGGTCCCACCAGCTACACATTCCACAACCTACCAATAGCACCAGATGCTGGCGTCCAGACCTTAGTGTTTGGGTTTTACTTGATATTTAAGATCCAAACCATAAAAGATTTTAAAATAGTTTAGACAAAAATTAGAGTATATTTAGGGAGTTAAATGGAAGATTCTTAAGGGTTTCTTTTTAATTTGTATTAGTAAATGTTTACTGTACATAATGATTACTTACATTCACTGTAGGGAATTGGTGAATGTACATAACACATCTCAATTCTTTTCTTTCCCCTTCACTCCACCCCCTTTTATTTTGCCAGCATCAGACTATTTTATCTATTTTTAACTTATTATAAGGTTAATTTTCATATGTACAGATTAACAACCAGACAAATAGTCCAAAATATATAAAATACATAACACGATTATACTAAATTAAGGTATAATTTTAAATATATTGTTCATGCTGGATAACTCTCTCTCCCTCTCTCCCTCTCCCTCTCTCTCTCTTCCTTTTTCACATTTTGTTCTTCACATTTTATTTAAATTCTGGGTTTTTCATATAAAGAAACCATGCAATATTTAAGCTTGTGTGTTTGATTTACTTCACTTACTATTATGGTCTCAAAAATCTCAGAACTGCCAAATTTTCCTTGTGTGATTTTGAACAATCTCCACAGAGTGTTCATATTTCATATTCTTCTTGGATGAGCAAAGTTTAAGTGAACTTTAAAAAATGACAATAAATAAATTACTAAGTATGTATCTGGCCAGCTCTGATCAAATTTGTGTTCTGTTTCTCTGACCTCCTAACATCAGTTGATTTAATTTCTCTTTTATCAAATGCCCTCACTGCTCAAGAGAGTGCCTTGTTGGCTTCGAGGATGGATAATGTTGATTTTTTTCCCATAAAGCCCTTTTATGTCTAAATCTGACGAGTTTAAAATTAACACGGTGGTGACAAATTAAACAGAGAGAAATACTAGGCAGAATTCTCCTCCCCAGTGATGAGAAGAGAAGGCGTAACACCATCATTTGCAATTAGAAAAGTTGTGGGAACCATTAGCGGGCTTTTCCGAGTCTGCCATAACGTGAGAGCATCTGCAGCCGCGCCCCTCGCTGTAAACAAAAGGTTAATAGCTGTGATTCTCCAGCTGTTTCACTGGAGCCAGATGTCTGAGTGGCCCAAACTACTTAGCTGCATATTAGTGCCACATAAACTGCAGGCTGCTGCTTGTCGGGAGAGCTGTTAATTTCTGTAAAATGTTGCACTGAATGTCATTACGGTTTAAATTACAACACATTCACTGAGGGGATTATAGTGAGTGTTGCTACAGGAATTAGTCTGCAGGAATCAGAAACAGAAGATTCGTCTTTGACGTGATTTGTGTGACACTCTAGGGCCTTGGCCGTATCACTTCCTCCCCACCCTGCACTTCCCGCCTGACTTTCGGCTTCTACATGCTGCTGTACCAAAGCATTGTGCGTAGCTAATACATTGCTTCAAGATCGGATCTTATCAAATGTCAACACTCTTGTGAAATATGTCAAGTATTCATGCTTATGAAGAACATTGTCATAAAAGCCAATAATTATATAGCTTTCTATAATTTATAAATCATAGCATTCAGTGCACACCCTGAATTCAAATTGTTTCAGATTCAGCACTCATGCGGTGGGTACTTAACCCCTTATTTGAGGATCTGGGAGCAGCATCCACAGGCACACCTCACAATAAGGTCTATTTTCTCATCCACCATGTTACTTATTCCTCGTTATTGTTTTAAAAGGCTATTATTTTTGCCATCTCTGGTATTTTAAAAGAAGAATAGATCAAGAAATTTCTGAGCTTATTGTTAGGTAGTAGGAAGATTTAATTGTACATGTATTCCTTCATAAACTAAGATTTTTACAGTCTTTCTTCTTTGGGTTAGTGCAGGTTATTTCTTTTACGACAACTCTTAACATCAACCAGCTGCAGGAATGAAGACAGTGCTGGTGGAGCTGTCAGGGTAGAGGAAGAGCATTCAGAGCGCAGAGTGTCACTGGCTGAGAGCTCTGGACCTGCGGAAGCAGCCTCCCAGGGAGGCTGTAATGGTCCACCCCCCGTACTGGTCCAAAACACCTCCATTTGCCCCAGTAAGCAGTGCTTATCATTGTGGTCAGAGGTATGTTTACATGAGTGTCATGTGCTAGCTATATAAATTGATGTTATATAAGCATTCATCCTAAGACCACCACTAACAAAATTACGGTTTGTAATTTTATAGCAGAATTATTCCTTCAAGATTATGAGACCTAGGAAACATTAATTATATTTTTCAAAGAAAGTTTGCATTCTCACAGAGAGTGGAAATCTAATATGCACACATGCGTGCATATATGATACTTCTGCTAACACCAGAGGATAACTTTTATTTCATTATTTTACTTATTTTTTCATAAAATCTTACAAAGTTAGTATTATCTGCATTTTATGGAGAAACTGCAGACAATGTAAATAATATTCCTGGGATAGTACAGCCAGCACTTCGCATGCTTTCTTCTACCTTCTCCACTTTCCTCTATAAAATGTACCATCATTTTTTTTTTTTTCTATAGTAATCAACTGTGGTTGATTTGACAGAAGTAGAGTTTAGAAGAGTGGTGGAAGAGGCAGGAAGGCAAAGGGTCTAGGAAGATGTAGGGAGGTCAGATAAGAGATAATAACATACAAGTAGATTGCAGAAAATGTACTAGAGTTACACACAGTGGAGTAACTACAGTTAACAACAATTTAGTATGAATTTTACAAAAAACTAAAAGGGAGGTGTTTAATGTATTTAAAGGCAATAAAATAATAAATGTTTAAGGAGACAGAAATTAGAATTACTCTGAATTGGTCATGCACATTGTGTACAGGTATTGTATACATGCTGTACTCCATAAACATGTGCAATTAAAAAGAAAGAAAAATGTTAAATGATCAGTATCTCTAAAAAAGTCACTGTGGCATAAATTAATTTAAAATTCTGTCATCTGTCTATATATAGTTTAGGGAATGTATTATTATTTTTAAACTAAACCATAACATATTTTTTCCTGGATATTAAGATATTCAGAGCCTTTTTAAAACAGTGATAAAGATGTCTTAGTTACTTTTCTCATTGCCGAGACAAAATACCGATGCCCAAAGTTAAAGGAGGAAAGGTTTATTTCAGTTCACAGTTTGTAGAAATTTCAGTCCATAGTCAGCTGGCTTCAAGACAGGGTGGCATGTCACAGGGGTATCACAGAGAAGAAACAGTTCATGGAAGGAAGGAGGCAGCAAGGCAGTAAGCAGTGAAGTAGCAAAGCAGCAGCAGTGACAACAGCAGCCCTCTTTCTGTCCCTTATATTCTATCCCAGATAATGCCCTTGGGGTGGGAAGCACACCCAGGGCGGAGCACCTTTAATCCTAGCATTTTACCAGGAATCAGTCCCAGCATCACATCCTTAATCCCAACATCACACACTGTAGATCCAGTCACCTCTGAAAGGCCCCCTACTTGTGACTACATGAGGTTTTGGAGGGATATCCTGAAATAAGCCATAATAAAAGAGGAGTAAGAAAGTTTAGGACAGACTAAGACATCCTAAGAAATTTTTAAAACAGTATAAATGAATTAATTACCAGTTACCTAAGAAGATATAAATGCATTTAAATTAATAGGACATGTGTTTTAATTAGAGGTACAATATTTTTTTTTTTTTTTTGGTGGTGCCGGGGATCGAACTCAGGCCCTTGTGCTTACAAGGCAAGCACTCTAATCACTGAGCTAAATCCCCAGCCCGTAGAGGTACAATATTTTAAGGATTCCTAATACTGTTGTTCCATTTCTCATTTAAATATCTCCAAGGCACTTCTGTATGTATATGACAGAGAGAATTAAAAGCAATGAATAAAAGACACTTCTACACTCTTCCAAACACAAAAGAAGAACAGATAAAAATGCATTTTTACATTAAAAAATGCCATTGAGTCTAAAAACAAGAGAGAGCATCTCCCTAACATCAAAGATAAAGAGAAAATCACTCTAAATATCTTCCAGGGACAGGGAAGAAAGCATGTTTTCCACAAAGTAATAGCAATTGTATTGAAAACAGAATTAATTGATTTAAGATCCTTTACATCCTTAAGATCCTTTAGTTGTAACATTACACTATATGATTGTTATCAGAGTAAAGTCATTTAGAATACAAGCAACATAAAGGCTTAAACTTATCCACCTATCTGGAAGGAACATGAAAATTGTAGCTGATGAAAACAATAATTCAAGGGGAAAGTTGAAGTTCAAACTGAAATATTAATAACAACATGCTGTTCTATTAGCTTCCCATTAATTCTTTTTCAAATTACCCTGGAGATCTGAATCCAAAAATCATTCACACTAAGCTAAAGCCCTGGCATTGCAATGCTAATACTCCAGGGTACCCTAGTGGAGAATCCTTCTCTTTGCCTTTTCCAGTCTTTCAAGTCCGCCTGTGTTTCTTGGGTCATGAATCTTTTCTGTACCTTTGAAGCCAACAGGGGAACAGCTTCAAACTCTGTCCTCTGTATTCATAGCTACCTCTCCTTATCCAACAGCCATCTTTCCATCTTTCTTTATAAATGCACCTTGAGATGCTAATGTTAAGTGAAATAGATCAAAGACACAAACACGCTTGGGGCTTTTTAAAAATGAGAAACCCAGAATATAAAAAGAAGGAAAATTAAAGCCAGAAAATAGGAAACACCGATAGATCTTTTGCAAATGGCAAGAAGACCAAGAGATGGAAGGAGTGGGAGAGAGGAGGGGAAGAAATGGAAAAAGACTGAGATGTGTTATGTAAATGTCCCAATACCCCAGAAGGGATGTAATCATTATGTATTGCAAAATGCGCTACTGAAAAAATGAGAACAAAAAGACATTGGTCCTCACATCGGGCATACATAGGTTATCCAGGGTAATATGCCCTTCTCAAACTCCTTGACTTAGTCGCAGTTTCCAAGTCCATTTTGCCATGAAAGGCAGTGTGTTTACATCTTCCAGTGATTCGGACATGTTCACGTTTGAGGGTCCCATTATTCTGCCTGCTACACATCCTGAGAAAGACTAAAAATACTGACTATAAGGGACAAAGATAAATTATGAATATCTTTTTTAAACAAAACAAGAGAGAAATAATAATAATGTTAGTAAAAGTCTATCTCTTTATAAATCAGAAGGTAGAATGCTGTTAGAACACAAAGTAAAATGTGTATTTTAGAAAATCAACTTGGAAGGGCTAATTAATTTGATAAACTACTACAAAACTTAATACAATGTATGTGTAATACATAAATAATCAGTGTTAGAACATAAAAAGTTTGTAAGAGGACATTATGAACGACTATATGTAAACCAATTTGAAAATGTAGATGAGATGATTAGAATCCAAGGGAAATGGAATCTAGGGGAAAAAGCACAAAAACATAAACTATGAATAGTTATGCATTTGTTAAATTTAATCAGTATTAATGAGGTAAAATTTACAGAATTTTGGTTTTTCTGTGGCAGTAATAAACATGAAGCCAAAACCATCAAGAAAGTATAATTTCCAATCTTGCTCATGAGCATAAATGCAAAAAAAAAAAAAAAAAAAACAAAAACTGGACATGATATTAACTATTTAAATCCCAGAGTGTATTCATAGGATAATAAATTGTTAATACATTGGTTTTATTCCAGGAATACAAGGTTGGCTTTCCATTTATAAATCAAACGATGGAATGCACTATAATAGCAAAATAAATGAGAAAATTCATTTGATCATCTCAGTATTTTCAGAAAAATTATTTGATTCAATCTAGTACCACCTCAGGACATGATTGGGTACTCAGAAAATCCAAAATGAATTTAGTAAAATCACTAGACTCACCATAAATAAAGGGAAATGTGAGAGACAGAGAGGGAGAGAGAGAGAGAGGGGGAGAATTGAAAGATAACATTTCTAAAAGGGACATTGTTTATAATTCCATAAGACAACTTTAGAAATAAATATAGAAATGATGTATAATGTATTAACAGGAGAATTACAAAATATTACAGAGAGAGAGTATGCAAAAGATCTAAATAAATGGAATGATGTCCAATATTAAGCAATGAAAAACTCAATGCAATAAAGCTGTGGTTCTCTCTGAATTGACATATTGATTTATCATGATCTCAATATCTAAGCTTCATTTTCTTCTTGGTGAAAAGCTGAATATGGAAATGTAAGCTGCCACAGATAGCCAAAGCTTGTCCTTTAGAAGGAACAAGCTGAGTAACTTATACTGGGAGGCATCATAAGTTTTTATAACATTACACAAGGAAGAAATGGAAACAGTACAGAAATATAGAAATGTGGCTATAAAGAGGTACAGAATAGACTTAATGCTTTATGGTATATAGATCAAATATCTACATAGAAAAAATAATCTTATCTTTTATACCATATATAATCAATTTGAAGTGGATTATAGGTATACTATGAATGGCAAAATAATTTACAGAAAATTGCACAAAGTGTTCTTTTTTTTTTTTTTTTTTGGTGCTGGGGATCGAACTCAGAGCCTTGTGCTTATAACATAAGCACTTTAACCACTGAGCTAAATCCCCAGCCCGCACAAAATGTTCTTAAACAGTTCATTCAAAACTGTAAATAAGCCAGAATATTTTTCATCCATAAAAAATACCGGAATCTTGTCATTTGTAACAACATGGACGAACATATTTCATAAGTTGTGTGAAATAAGGTTATATGAAATTTAAAGAATTGATTTCAAAGAATTTGAGAATAGAATAGTGGTTACCAGAGATTGTGGGCAATAGAGGGGAAGAAGATGTGGGTCAATGAGTACATTACAGTTAGAAAGAAGAAATAACATCTTAATCAATTAATGTTTATTACTAGTATAAAAACACAGTTTTAAAATAAGCAAAAGGCTTAAAAGGCACATGATAAGGAATCTGCTAAAATTACTGGTAAATGTAAAACGTGCTTTACCTCATTAGTTATTACTGAACTATAATCTTGTGCTAATAGCTATCAGAATGATTATAATTAAAAACAAAGGTAAAACAACAATAACTCTCTAAACATAAAATTTTCCTGCACTTTTATTAGAAACACAAATTAGTACAGTCCCTTGTAAATCTGTTTTACATTACTTATAAAGCTAAACACCCGAATATTGTCTAATTTAGCAGTTCCACAGCTAAGTATTTACACAGTGGGAATTCACTCACATAGTCACCAGAAGACATATACAAAAATACTCAAAGCTACAACATTTACGTGAGCCCAAAGTGAAAACAGTAGAGTGGGTAAGGGCATTGTGATATATAAATACAATACTATGAAACAATGAAAATATACACATCATTCTCCACTCAACAGCGTGAGCAGAAGCACTCAGGCTAATTCATAATGTAATCATTCATATTTCCTTGTTTTATTTTATACTAACAATATTTATGAATCATGTCTTTGATTCAAATATTCCTAATATACCTTTTTAATCACCTTACATCCAAATAACACATGCAGTTTAAGCAACATGGAACATTTTTCCCCATACTGTGTTTAAACCCAGAGCCTTTTGTGCAGTAGGTAAGAGTTCTACCCTTAACTTCAATTTTTAGTTTCATTTTATTTTATGCAATCCAAGAATCTACTTTTCAAAAGTTGGGTGTAACTTATTCATACTAATTGTAATTATAGGTATATTTAGTGTTAAAAGTTAAAAAGTATTTACCTTTGATTAATCACTTAGAGAAGACTTGAGAGGAACTTCTGTGTTGCTACCCCACTCTATTTCTTGATCAGAGTGGTTGTAAATTTGTACATTGTACATTTAGTATAACATATTTTTGAAACATATTACATGATAATAAACTTTTTACTTAAACATTTTGCAAGGTAAATGTGTCTTTCTGAGATACAAGAATCCAAGGATTTAAGAAATCCCACTAATACACCTGGTATGTGATAAATGTGATTTTAAAATTCCAAATGGAGGTCTGGGGATTTAGCTTGCAAGCGCAAGACCCTCAGTTCAATCCCCAGCACCAAAAAAAAACCAGAAACAAAACCAGAAAAAAACCAAAAAACCAAAAAACCAAAAAACCAAAATACCCTCAAAAAAACCCCACAAGCTTTTATAACAATAATAATAGAAAGATACCATTAGCAAAAAAAAAAAAAGTAGGGAAAATATGTAATTATGTTTCAAATTTTGCGTTGGAAATTGAATTTGTATGAAAGTTGGAGAAAAAATTTAAAATATCTACAAAAGTAGAAAATAGTATATTAAAATATAAAATAGAAAATGTTATATGTGTATTGTTATTATGTATTATATTATATATATCATATATATTATATGTTGTAATATATGTGTATTGTATGTCCCTTGAGAACAGTAAGAATAAGGCTGGAAATCAGGTGAGCTCTTCTTGGCAAGATCCCTTCGTACTACTTCAGGCGAGGGGAAGCCATCTGAGCATTTCCAGACAGAAAATGACGAAACAAGCCACTCTTTTAGAAAGTCAGCTGGCAAAAGATGTTCTCAAAGGAGCAGGGACCCCAGAATTACAAAAGCAAGTCAGGCTGCTAGAGGAAGCCAGAGACTAGACAGGCAGAAGAGTAGAGTGGTAGATAAGGGAAAGGAGATGAAGAACAAAAGCAGTATAGTTTGGTGAGATGTGATGGCTGTTTGCATACAAGGAGGCAAGAAGAGATAAGTGATAATGACTGTGACATTCCATAGTTTGGGATGGGCACTTTTTTAAAATTTTATTTTAATGGTACATTTTTAGATGTACATAGTGATAATATTCATCATGGGGGATTTGCAGCTGTACATGACATATCTTGTTCCTTCTTTTTTTCCTGTTCCCCTCCCCTCCCTTCAGCGCCTCCTCTCTTCTTATTTACAAAAGCTTTGTTTCCATTTTTTCCTTCCATTTCTTATTTCTCTTGTCCCTCTGTTCCTTTCCCCCTCCCTTGTTCCCTTTCCCATTTGGACATTTTCTTCCCTTTCCCAATATAATACATTTTAGTCTTTATTTACACTTTCAGTTTCTCACACTAGAGAAACAATGCGGTATTTAAACATGTGTGTCTGATTTATTTCACTTAAAAGTATGGTCCCAGGATGGTCCCATCCATTTACCTAGAAATATCTCAAGCTTATTGGATGGGCACTTTTGAATCATCTAGTGATGTCCAGTCGGCAGGCAAAAATAGGAAAACCAATTACGGATCATCTCCTGCTTACGCATTTCAGGAAACCTGCACTGGGGCTAGTTTCCTTTCTCTTCAGGCACCCCATTTGAGCTAATAAACTTCACAACTGCTACTAGTTCCTGTCATGTCTTTGACTGTGAAGGGAAAGCTTATTTATTGCATTGGAAGTTATTCTCCTGAAGTATAGTCACTACAGACACACACTGGAGAAATCTTTTGACAGCGTGCTATGAAATGAAAATTTCTATGCAGACCTGGAGAGATAGTAACCAGATGAAGACACCGAGAAAGAAGCTGATTGTTTTGCTGAATGGTCTTGTTCAAATGAGCTCCTAATCCAGGTAGACAGTCTCAATATAGTCACTTTCTCTACTCTTAGAGTGTCACGATATTGAAACTAATCCGTAGTTATTCAGATGGCAATCATTTGAATACCTACAATTTTTAAAAATGCAAAAGAAATATCTGACTCCTTTGTAGATGGAAATATAATTTGAAATAGCTGAAGGATTTATCACCTTAAATTGGTAAAAAATCAGATCGAGAACTAGGCATGAAGTCATTAATTCTCTCATTTCGGAAGTCAGGGTTTATCGCTGAGTATATGTTGGTCACTTGTTTACTCTAAGAGACTGAGTACTTATTTTGCTGAAGGCAAAGGGCTCTAAAGAGTCTTTGTTAGGATGTAGATGTTTTGCAAATAGTTATAATCATGGTCTTGGAAATACTTTACAACACATTAATTAGTGATATGCTTACTCTAAATCAGAGAACACATTTTGAACCATAAAATGCAATGTTCTTTAAAAATATGCATTCACGGTCTTGAACATCCAATTAAATTGCCAACTTCTTCATAGAGGTTCTCATTTCCCGTATCTCAGGAGCATTTTATTGATCTACTTATAAGGTGCTTACTTGGTGCACAGTGTGGAATTGTATATTGGTTTATTTTATAATGGCTCATAGGACTGGACCATTTTCCTCTGGATGAGGTGGAATAAATCAGTAGAAAGTGCACATCTTCAGGGTCAGTCACTGGAGGAAGTTACTCCTGAGATTAAGGTAGAAGGAAGCTAGATCTTCCATGGTTAAAAGGAGTCGATGCCAACTGACTGTGCATAGTTTGTCTCTGCCAATTGGGATGCTCATTCCTCTTATCATCACTTCAGTACTGGATGCCCAGTGGCAGAGAATGGCTGATGTCAGCTACATATGACATTTTGTGGATTGAGGATTTAATGGCTCTTCCGTGACTCGTGATCTTTTGGGCATTAATATGTGATGCCAAGAAATGAATATTTTCTGTGGACTCCCGTAGATTTGTTTCCTCTTTGTCCTTCCTTGTCTCCAGAATTCCAATCTTTCTCCAGACAGGTTTCTGGCCAGTTGAGTAGATTACTGGACACTGATCATGAATTTACATATATTCTGGTTTTAGAGTCTTTCTTTTTCCACATACAAGAGATGACCAGTTATTCAGCTGGAAACTGCTCATTGGGAGGAATTTCCTTTAATACTCTATTTTAAAGTTATTCATGAGTGAGACTGTAATTCAACTGCAGTCTATTTTTACATTGCATTCACAGATCTAACCAATCGTCTATAAACAAACCCCGGGTGCTCCCTCCTCTATCATTTGGGTGTTGGGACTCCCTCCTAGGGCCATATGTGTAAGCAAGAGGGTGTCGGCCCTTGGTGCACTGGTGGGGAATGACACGGAGCTCTGAGAAGGTGGCCCGTACAGTTTGCCCGTGCCCTCTTAGCTGATGTACTTGTTTATCTGATATATTATGTTTATCTCTTGTCATGTACTGTGGAAACACTGCTCAATTATGTCTCAGTCTGGACAGGACCAGATCAGGTGCAGATTTATGATCCTTTGGGGTGCTCCATGGCCAGGTGCTCTGTATCTACCAAGCATCAGTAGGACAATGTGAATGTACAGCTCTCAGAGTGTATAACCATTCGCTGACAGTGACATGGGCTTTCTCTAGGAGGTCTTCAATTGTGATTCTCCCATTAGCACTTGTCTGAAAAATCTGTATAGCATCTTTTCCTACTGCTGGTAACTAGATTATCTTGGTGGGCTGCATTTTAAGGATCAAGGGGCAGAGCTGCTTGCCCCACGGTCTGCACTACAGCTACTTTAATTTTTAAATGCTGAAATATGTCTAAAATATAGACATGCAACTGCCACCTAGAATTAATGATTTTTTTTTCAAATTTTCTTGTGAATTCTGTTTATGTACTTTCCATTTTAAAGAAAATAATTACAGGAATAGTTAAGTATGATCTTTCTCACATCATACAGCAAACTCCTTCCTTATTCAGATTTTAATGATTCTCATAGTATTATTTTATATCAATCTCACACGTATTTACAAAGTCTTTTCTATAAATATGTATAACCATAATTTTTTTCTATTTTTTTGCTTTTGAAAATTTTGTATAAATGGAATTATATCGAATATATTATTTTCTAATTTACATTTGTTAAGAAACAAACAAACAAAAAAACCCTCAACATTTAGTTCTAAGTGTGATCTAGTTGCCCTTAGTGAATCTAGTCAGATCTTTCTATGTGCAGAGAGGTGAAATGCCCCCACAGCATCGTCCCTGGGTGGGCCCCGAGAGCAGCTAAGTGGCCGACTGACCTGGGTGTTCTAGGCAGGAGTCCCCACTCATCCTCTTCATCATAGTTCATCTATTTTGAAAGTGCTGTGTTGTCAGAAAGTGACACTCCACCCTCCAGGCCTCGGACATACTACATTACAAAACTGGTCTAGGTGTCTCTGTGGCCTCCTTCCCCCGCCCTCCTTCCTCTCAACCTTTTTTTCTCCTCAGAAGCACAGGAGGGGGCTTTCTCTGAAGTTTGCTTTGCCTAACTAAGGGAAAGTCCTCCAGAAGAAACGCAGTTGCTGTGGATGCTGGAATCCACATTAACCAGAGGATATCAACCCCTCTTGCAGGAAAATCCAAACCACACCAGACCAGACCAAAACAAAACAAAACTGAAAGACAAACACTACATCCAGAGCCCAAATGATCAGACCGTTGTCTGTTCTTGAGGCCCATTCAACTCCTCCAATACCACGTATTCTTCCCCTAAAGTTTTCTTTCCAACTCCCTTTTCCTCTTATCTATAAAAACAGACGTATAAGCTCCCAAACCTCATTAGGTTACTGCGTAGTAGCGTTTCATCCTTGTG
>PVJO010011097.1:32069-61433 GCA_004026905.1 Hystrix cristata
TATCTCCATTCCCTTCCACGCACAGAAAGGCCAGAGGTCCAGGACAATCTCATCCTTTGACTCGAAGCGCACATATACATTCGTTTTCTTTTTTTTTTTTTTCCTTCATTCTTACTTTTTATTTTTTCTCTATATTTTTTTTTAAATTTTATTTTAATGTTACATTTTAGGTATACATAGTGATAATCATCACGGGGAATTTGTACCTGTACATGATATATCTTGCTGCTTTTTTTTTCCCATTCCCCCCCTTCCTTTCACCCTCCCCTCTCCCTATTTACAAAAGCTTTTTTTCCATTTTTTTTCCTTCTATTCTATAGGCTGGAGATTTAGCTCAGTGGTTAGAGTGCTTGCCAAGCAAGCACAAGGCCTTGAGTTCAATCCCTGGCACCAAAAAAAAAAAAGAAAGAAAAGAAAAAAAAAGTTCATTTTTTATTTTTTTAGTACAGGTTTGTAGCACATAGTGTTTACATTCATTGTGGGGAGTTGGTTCATGTACATAACCACATCGTAATTCTTTTTACATCCCAGCCTCCCCATCTCTTGTTCCCTTTCCCTTTCATAAAAGATCTATTTCCCAATTTTCTACTGTCTATCTTTATTTTGTTCTTTACTTATATTTTGGGTACTTCGGGTTTCTCAGATAAGAGAAATCATGCAATATTTAAACTTGTGTGTCTGATATATTTCACTTAACATTATGGACTCACAGTGCATCCATTTTCCTACATTTTTTTTAATATATTCTAGATATTATCCCTCTATCTGAGGAATAGCTAGGAAATTTTTTTTTTTTTTTTTTTTTTTTTACCATTCTGTAGGTTGTCTATTCAGTCATTTGGTCATTTCCTTTGTTGCAGAGAAAATTTTTAATTCAATATGATCTCATTTATTGATTTCTAATGTTATTTCTTCTGCAATTGTGATTCTGTTCAGGAAGTCCTTCCTATACCTATGTCTTCAGGAGTTTTGCCTATTTATCTTCCAGCATGATAATTGTTTCTGTTTTAACATTTAGATCTTTGATCTATTTGGATTTTAGTTTAGTATATAGCTGCATGGATTTAGATTCAATCTTCTGCTTGTGGATAGCCAGTTTTCCCAGCACAATTTACTAAAGAGGCCACTTCTCTTCCAGTATGTTGTTGTTCTCTTTTATCAAAGATCAGATAGTTGAGTGTGCCTGGAGTTGTTTCTGTATCCTCTATTCTGTTCTTTTGATCCACGTGTCTGCTTTGGCCAATGCCATGATGTTTTTATCACTGTAGCTTTGTAATATAATTTGAAATCTGGGATTTTGATGCTTCACACTTTGTGCCTGTTGCCAAAGATTGTTTTTCCTATTTTGGTCTCTTCTCATTCCATATGAATTTTAGGGTTGCTTTCTCTCATTTTAGGATGTATGTTGTTGGTAATTTGACTGGGATTGTGTCAAATTTGTGTATCAGTTTTAGAGGTGTGGACATTTTCACTATATTGGCTCTTCCTATCCAGAAATAATGGATAACTTTCTATTTTCTGATGTCTTCTTCAGTCTCTGTACTGTGGTTTTCACTGTAGAGATCTTCCATTTCCTTGGTTAGTTTAATTCCTGAGTATTTAATTTTTATATGTATATTGTATAGGTCAATATTTCTCAGTTTTTAATATCTATATAAAGCACCCGTTGGCCTGTAGCCCTTCCCCTTTTCAAAACCAGCAATAAAGTATTTTCTTCAGGATGAATTCCTTTTATCCTTCAAATCTCTTTTGCCAGAAAGAGCTGCTGCATACTGAGAACTCATCTGATTACATCAGATCAGTCAGAAGACAATCTTCATATCTTAAACTGATTAGAGTCTTAATTATTCCTGCAAAAACTTCTTCACGGAGCACCTAGACTAATGTTTGGTCGAATAATAGGGAGAAGGTGTGGATGTACCAGGGGCTAGAAATCTTAGGGACTATCTTAAAATTCTGCATAGCATACTTTCTGCATTTAGAGTGGGTTTCCATTTAGAGGAGAAAACAGTGCTGCCTCTGAAATTTCTGTTTTGTAATTATGAGCAGTTTATACAAGTAGGATCAAGGAGATGGGCTTCTCTAGCCATACATTGCATATTTTGTCTGAGGGACTTGAACTTCTGTAGAATCTGGTATCCACAGGGGTTCTGGGAAGCCACCCTCAGACATACCAAGATAAGTATATTTGCCTTATATCTATCATTTACCAACTATTTAATGTCCACATTATATTCTTGAAGCCCAATTCCATTGATTCAAGACAATATGCTAAGGAAAACGACAGTATTCAAGAAATTTAGAGTTTATTCTTCAGTGAATAAAAAGAGAGAATTTTAGATGACGTCACAGAGCACTTGCTTTAATAGACAAACAAAAATGAATAGCTTAATAATACATGCAATGAAGAGAAAGCAGAATACAGAAAAGGATGATGGAATGGATACCTGGGAGTATTTTAGCTGAAGCCTTTCTGAAGAAGCAATGTGAGAACAAGATACTGAAAGAATAAGAGGATAGACTACAGGGTAGTCCTAATATTTATGCGAAAGCTATAGTAAGTGTACTCTTCAAGTCATCAAGAAGTACACAGCAGATGGAATGAAATAAGCAAAAGATGAATCTGAGCAATGAGGTAAAAGAGGGAGGCTGCGGCCGGATGATAGAGGAATCCGCCTCTCAGAGTGCACCTGTGGCATCCACATCCTTGGAGCTTGTCAGGGAGGCAGGAATTCAGGACCCATCCCTCAACTGCACTCAGAATCTTCATTATAACAATACAATCAGGTGATTCATTTGCACATTAAAATTTCAAAGTCACTGAGCACAAATTAAAAGCCTTGTATGGTATTTGATTTTTATGGTTATTGATAAAAACCCAATGGCTTGGAAAGGGGTTGATGTGACATGAATTCAGTTTCTAAAAGTCGTTATGGCTGTATGAAGTACAGACACTGGGAAGGGGGAACAAGGGTCCAGAGGAGCTTGCTGCTGTGGTGGCTGCAGGTGAGAGGTGGTGACGGATCTATGATTTCTCCCTCCCACCTGGAAGACGGGGCGGGTTCACGACCACCTACTGCTTGCATGTTCCTACAGGTCATTCGGAACATAACCTGCATGTTTCATCCTGAAAAGCAAATGATGGCTGTTTTCCCACAGTTTTCAAATGAAAATTGATTCATGAATGTTTATTTTTTGCTTATTTTTTTTTAACTTCGACACCTGCTCTTCTGTGCTAATTAGAATTTTCATGGTGAGAAGAGCTACTTGGTACACAATCAAGAAGATAATTGAAGGTGATGGAGCAATTTCAAAAGAATTCTAAACTACATATTTATGAAACCCTGAAATAGTAAGAAATACATCTATAAATACAGGTGAGAAATCAAAATAGGTGAAGAAGATCTGATTGGAAATTTTAATAATAAAAATAGGAAAACCATCCATATGTGGGTTCAAATCTTGTCTGGACAGAAAGAGCTGACTAGAGTGGTGGACAATGTCAGTCAACATACAACTAGAAAATATTAGCTACAATAAGAGCATGAGCGCACCAAGATCAAAGTTAATGGATACAGACTTTCAATTCAGAGGAACCAACCCAAACCCGACACAGAATTCCAGAAGGAAAGGATGAAATAACAACTACTCAGAATAATAGTAACTCAGAAGGTTTCATTAGAATTGAAAGACATGCATCCACAGATGGAAAACACGCTTTGAACAAAATTTGAAAACAAATCTCTCACTTAGACATGGCACAGTAAAACCCAAGAATATCCCAGATGAAAAGACCATTACGGATGCAAATATACTTCTTAGCGATGGGAAAGAACTGAAAGAGTAGCAGGTGTGTGGGCAACGTTCCTTGGGGAGGAAGGTTCTTGCTGACGGGTACTAATAGCTGGTGAACTGCTGTGCCCTGAGTCTCAGATTGTCCTCAGCACTGCCCTGACAGACTTGCCCACTCCCCATCAATACTCCTCAGATCGTCCCAACATCCTCGGCCTGAGCGAGCTGCCCCAGCTTGGCAGCATGCGGCCTGGTGCTGTGGCTGCAGTGCGTTCTGATTTGTCACTACTGGGACACACTGTGGTGTGTGACTTACGATATCAGCTCAGGGAAGATGCAAACTGGCACTATAAGAGATGCTCGATTTTGCTAAGGTCACAATAAAGATATTTTCAAACATTCAAAAATGAAGCCCCAGCACCGCAAAATAAATAACTAAATAAATAAAATTAAAGAAGGGAATTTATCAGTGAATTCTAAAACCTGCTGCTATACTAACCAAAGCCAAGTGCATCATGAAGAATATAAGTGAATGCAAAGACAAGACATGGAATGCAAGATACAGTGATGACCAAGGAATGTGGTCAAATTTATTAAAACTAGCAAGAAAATCAATGAAAATAAGCATAAGTATTTAGAGGAATATAGAACCTGAACTAAAATTCCAAGCAAAAATAATAGGACAATTTTGTAGGAATATAGCAAAGCTATGATATTTCCCCATCTCATTAAGAAGAAAATTTAAGATATTTAATGAATTTAGATAGTATTTAAAAATTAGTGATAGGTATGTGTATAAAATATGGCAAGTACTTTAAGAAGACATCTGAATAAAAGATATGTACAGGCATCAAACAGATCATGAATGATAAACAAGGTACTACATATAAATACATGCATAAATATGTGATAAATTGGATATAAGGAGACTACAGTTATATATACATAAATATGTGTAATAAATTGCATATAATGGAAACTGCAATTATAATAAGAAGCATTTTAATACCCTTACATGTACAAAATTTAAGAATTCTGGAAGATGGGAATTTTATCATTTATAACTTGTATTTTTAACTTATATTCTAAAAATATACATATTACTAAGCATATTATGTACAGAAATGTGTACACTGTTTTAACTTCTAAAAGTTCCAAAGCTGAACATAAACTTTCCATGTATCACATCAGTCCCGTCTTCATATGCACATGAAGGTTTGTTGAACCACGGTTCATGAAAACAAAAAAATAAGAAACACCTTTGATACCTTCCAATCAAAGAAAGAACACATAATTTGGTATAGTTATGTAATAGAGTACTATACAGTAGTAAAAGCTACCAAAATGCAGTTTTAAGGTCAATACTTGCCTCATTCTTAGAAGTAGAGGCAAGAAATAAAAAATTTCATACTCAATTGCTATTTTCATAAGTTACAGAAAGAAGCAAAACAAAATGACACATATTTATGAATATATAAAATACATAAGCTGCACAGACAGAGGGGAAGAAAGCAGGAGAAAGAGGGAGACAAGAAAGAATGAGAAAACAAGAAAACATTTCAAGTCAGCAAATGGTTTAATAGACTTACACAAGGTGGTAGCATAGAGCAGTTGAAGTGGATGCTTATAGTAAAGCAAGTTGCTCAAGTACTGTTTAAGTGAATACATCATGGTATGCGACATAATGCTCCATGTGGTGTGATTTAAACAAAATAAATCACAGCTCACTCCAGTCTGTTGACGTGGGTGCATGTGGTGAAAGCATAAATTAACCAAACACACCCAGACCCATGGCAGTGCTTTCTCTGGAGTAGGAAGTATGACATTGGACAGGGAGTGGAGAGACTTTGGGGGGCAGATACACACATAGATGTTTCTTACACTCTTCTTGAACGCTTTTGGCTTTTTTTTTTTTTCCCCTGGTGCTGGGGATCGAACTCAGGGCCTTGTGCTTGCGAGGCAGACACTCTGGCCACTGAGCAAAATTCCAGCCCGAACACGCTTGATTTTTGAATATATAAAAATATCAACATTGAACAGAATCAGGAGACTGGGTCTGCGTGAGTGCTCCATTCCCAGCTGCATCACCCAGAAGCGCCCCTTCACTTTCACAGAAGCAAAATCCCCACTTCAGAGAACAGATTACAGTCCCCTGAGGTCCCTCCCACCTCCGGTAGCCTGTAATCTGACATGGGACGTGCGACTTCACTCTGAAGTAGGGACAGTGCTTTTGGCCAGGTCGTCCCGAGTAAGTTGTCCATCAGACCAGGTGGTTTCTAGGAGATCGTATTTAAGTTTAGCGCACCAGCACTATTCTGTCCGTTTCTCTGTCCTCGGGCAGCCCCAGCTCAATGTTTTCTCTCACTGAAGTCACGGCTGAGGGTTATGCGAGGGAGATGGTGGACGAAAGCACGTCACACACGCAGTGCGGGAGACGCAGTGCCACTTCGCGAGGCTCCCTGGACGAAAGGATGGAGTGTCGTGAGGGTCAAATCAGAAACGTCAAAGCTGTGCGCAGGATGGACAGCATGAGCCCTGTTCATGAGGCGCTCTGAGGCTGTCTGTCAGGGAGAGAACTCAGAGGTGGGTGGACCCGGCTCAGATCCTCTCTGATGGAGTGATGATGTGATTCTAACCTTCAGATGAGGATGGGCTGGAAATCAAATTCTCCTCACTTCACATCTCTCTCTGTGATTTTGAGTGCATCGTTTATTAAACTCTTTAAGCCTCAGTGTCCAGCGTCTTAGAGTAACTGAAGGAAAGAAGAGCAGTGAGGTATCAGAGACAGAATGTCTAACACAGTCCCGCCACACAAAAACAATCAACAAGTGGTAGCTAGTATTTCAGATCTGCTCACACTTGAATCATTGCTATACTTTGATTAGTAGTAACAAAAATACTTTAGTGTTTTACACATGTTTTAATAAAAATTAGCTTACTATATTTTCCTAATATGACCGAGTATGTAGTATTCTTGGAACAAACAGATGACAGTTTCATTTTATCCAGGCTTCTGCAGACCAGACACCACATAACTCACAAAGTGCTTGAGTACTTTCCATAAAATACCTCAAAGCAGGCAGCTTTGGAACTTGCATAGTTCATAGTCCTCGTCTTAATATGTGGGAAATGATCAGAAAATCCGTATTATTTTCTTCTAACAATATAGATTTGATGTCGTTGTATAAATAGAATTATTGTTAATACAAAGACCATTAAAACTTAACAGTTAATAATAATAATGACCTGCCTTTTAATAGAGTTATAAAATTCCCATAGTATTTTTCGGCATATTCTTCCACAGGTAATGGGAATACAAACCAACATGTCATAAAAGGAAGAGAACCACATGAAGAATGTACTATTTACATATAAATGACTTACAAAAAGATATATTTCCAAGTTGCCTTCTTCAGCAATGGCTCATGATCTCTATAATTTCAGGAAAAGCAAGGTAATATCTTTAAAGGCAATGAATGTGGAGCTGGCCAAACTTGAATGCATAGCACTTTAAGAGTTATATGACTTTGGGCAGGCTATTAACTTCACTGAGATAGTTTTCCATCCATTAAAAGGTGGGGGGTATAATAATACTCACTCTTCAGAGGTATTAAAAAGATTAAATACCTCTCTATGGAATCAAGCCTACTATATTAGATAAATGCTAAATAAATGGTGGTTTCCTCTTACTTTAATCTCTCACAGTTTCACCAGACTGAGATTTTGTTTCGTTTAGATTTCCATCTCTGAAACACAGAGGTCTCTGGAGCGAGGCATGGTGTTAGCGGAAGGTGATGGTGGGGAGAGCTGGCTCTCGATAGTGGGTGTGAATTGTCGCTGTGTAGAAGGCCTTTTTGGAGAGTTCTAACAATTCTTACCCAGAGCTACTGCCTGAAGTCAGCTATCTTCGGGGAAGGAGGCGAATGCAATAGTGGAGTCCAGGACAAAGGGGGAAATAAAAAGTGTAATGCGCCTTTGGACTACAGGGATAGCAGTCACAGTGAGCTTGCCCCTGGAGAAGAATCATTCTCAGCAGAACTTTACTGGAGCCATTTGTCAGCTGGTGAATCATGGGCACGGCAGCAGGACTGAGAGGCTGGAGTAGAAGTACTAAATACCTTTCTTCCTGCACACTGAGAGATAATTTCATCCAGGAATTTCAGAAAAAAAGTTGGGGCTATTTTAAGGGGGCAACTAATTTCTGGTGACAATGTCATAGACCTGTGCTAATCTGCTTGAGTTGCAAATGTAAAATGGCTGGCAAAGTATTGAGCACACAGGTCATTCCATATGACGTTTTCTGGCTCTCCTTGCTGTAGCAGTATTTTCCCTTTAATGAAAGAGTGAACAGATTGGTGGTCTTTGCTTTGGCTCTTGTGTTTGAGATAAGTTGTATCTTGTAACAGGCCATCTTGTCTAGCTCGTTGATGACTCGACCTGGTTAAAGCTGGGAGGATTTGGTCAAACTCCACGGCATGCGCTCTCCGCGATGGGGAAGTGATGGAATTGTAAACGTGGGGCTTGGTGAGGGATTGTCCTACAGACTAATGAGGGGTCTCTTTCAGAACCCAAACACCTCATTTTAGGGGCCTTCGGAAGAGAAGGCTGAGTGCCACTTGAGTTCTGAGATTTACTCAGAATCATCACCTTGAGTTCAAATCAGCATTTCATCCAAAAATTAAAGTGCACAGAAATTTAAGAAACAAAAGAAAAGCTTTTAATGAACAAACATCGTAGGCAGTTACTTTAACCTAGCCGCGGATGCTTCAGGTAAATGACAGTCCGGGTGGTGTTTTCCATTTGACTGGTTTACATTTCGGGAGTTGGCACTATGTGCGCCTATTCCCATAACAGGCAACTATGTGATGATTAAAAATTAAATGTTTTACATTGTTTCAAGAGCTGTTGTTCAGAGAATTGCACTGAAAGGCACTTACCTGAAAGAAGAGCTAATATTCTGTTAGCAGTGAAGAGCTCTGCTCGATTTCCATTTGCTCTGTGCACATCACTGGAAACGGTCTAAACTATAAACACTCAGTGTCCACTTATGGGGTTTATCTATGCAATTTCCGCATGAGCTGTCTTTGTAAATGAGACTCACAGTTTTCTTTATGCTTATTCAACAGCCTTTCTCATTTCTACTAACTGGAAATGAACCTTGGGGACTGAAAATATCTCCTGTGTGCTTGAATTTGTAGAGCAAATTTGAAACGATCATCCAGCTTCAACATTTGTAAAACTAAGATGATTTTTTTTATTGACTAAGCAAATGGTATTCTTAGAAATGATTCCTGTGTGTTATTTGTTGTATGATATAAATTTCAAGGACAGACCATGGGGATTGTAGTTGGATATAACAGTACATATTCTGTCTATACTGCATACCGGTTGGGTAATGCATAACAAATTATTTAAATTCTTTGTACCTTAACTTCCTCATACATGAAATAAAGATGAATATATTTCTCTGAAGATTGGCTTCCAGAGAATATGGCCTGGTAACCTAAGACCTGAGATGCGTGAGACAGGAAAGGTACAAAAGGAGAGATGAAGAAATGAATCTGGAAGAAAATTTTTTGGAGGCAGAAGACTGAGTACTATGAAGGGAAAGCAGTAGTTCTGAGTTAAGTGAAATCCTGATGAAGGACCAGAGAGTGTGTTGGAATATAGTTGTCACCGTGACTTTTTCTTCCCAAGGATTTTCAGTGCCATTGTCCACTGCTCGTCCCGTTCCAAGAGACTGGTTCACAGAACAGGAGCGACAGCCACACGTTTTTCAGGGATGGTGCAGACGTCAGCAGAGCAGCCATGGGAGTGGTGGGTGACAAGCAGCTCTCGATAGCCCTCGGCAAGACAGCGGGTCCCTGAAAATCCTTCACTAACCACACAGCACAGAACTCTGCAGGCCAGAAGACTAAGTGACAAAGTACAAACCATCGAAGAGCGACAAACCTGTCTCCTGAGGATCGGGGCTGCTGAAGGAGAGTTGGGAAGTGGGGTGCTCTGTAACCTGGGTGCAGTCTTTGTCCACTGCAGACTTGCTTGGCCTGTCCAGTCTTGCCTCTGACTCCAAGATACATGTCACCTGATAAAGTAGATGACAGCCCTAAGAATTTATGACACATAAGAAACTCAAGAAGGACCACAAACTGAATGAGCTCCATTCGATGACCACTGAGAACGAGGGAACAATACTGGTCACGAGAGAAAAAGAAAGCCCACTAATATTATAAAAAAATCAAATTAAAATGGATGAAGAAAGCTATAAGAAATGAAATAAGAAAACTAACATATGAATGGGCTACAAATTTCCTAATAAAATCCTAATAGAGAAGAAACTTCTGTTTTCCAGAAAGCATCAGAATTGAATATCAAAGATAGGTTAATAAACACATTCAAAAGAAGGAGATGGAATAAACTCATACAGAGTAATAATTGATACAAATAACAAAAGAAATAAAAGAAAAAGTAAATATTTAATAAATTATGCCAAAATCCACCTCGTAACTGATGCAAGATGAAGACCTCATATTTATTAGGTTAATGGACAACATGAGGTATATAAAGAAATATAAAGTATCCTTGACATACTACAGGGAAAGTTTGATTAATCACCTGACAAGGGGAGATTCTAAGAAATTTCTGGAAATAAAAATCAGATTTATATTGGATACTTGAAGAGCAAAATGGCTTCAAGAAGATAGCTCTTATTTTCAATGCATTTAATTTGGAATACTATAAGATTTGTATCAGTAAAATAGAAATGAAGTTTAAAAACACAAACAGGCATAATAATGTACAACAGGTCAGGAAGATACGACAGGAATACACATGAGGCCAAGTTTGAAAATCTGTGATGTTTTAAACAACTGACAATAACAAGTAGACAAGCTAACAACTGTAGTTGGATAACTTAACATAAATATTTTATAAACAAGTCAAATAATGTTACATTTATAGAAAACGTATAAAACAAAAAGAAAAAACAGACTTTTCCTACTTATGCAGAGCATGTCTGATACCAGGTCTTGGCAAACATGAACCAACTTGGTGCCCTACGAATTGGCTTATTTTCGACACTGACGGCCCAGAGTTAGTTTCGACCCCACAGTTCCAGGGTTCAGTCACACAAGGCAGCTCCCACCATCTCAGACACCGATTGCAAGTATTTGGTTACCCACAACTTCTATCTGATTGGGCTACAAATCAGAGGTTCTCATGACCCATTTCTTAGTTTTGATATTTTTCTTCAGTGGCTCACGGAAACCAGGGAAGCAGTCTACTTACTACCATTACTACTTATTTTTTTTTCTTTTTACAAAAGATATTTTAAAGCACACTAATAAATAGATGAAGAGAGATAAAGGGTAAGGTCTAGAAATGTCTTGAGCACAGAATCCAGGCAGTTTCTGGATTCCCCATGGAATTTACGGAGTGTCATATTCCTCACATGTGGATGGAATCTTTTCAACAGTTTTTCCTAATTTCTTTGGTTAGGATTTTTTATAAGTATCATTACGTAGACATGACTGATTAAGCCATTGGCAATTGGTGATACACACAGACTGTGGCCTTTTCCCCTCCCATGAGAATGGCATATGAAGTACAAAGAGCCGACTCTCTAATCACCTGGTTGGTTGTCCTGGAAAACAATCCCTTCCTCCACAGGGACTTTCCAAAGGTCATCTGATTAACATAACCTCTAGTGTGATTGAAGGGGACTGTTAAGAATTACACAAAGTGCTCCTCTCAATTTCATTGCTCTGGACACTATCCCTATTTCGGGAAACAGGGATAAAAACCAGAATATTTTTAAAATGTTATAGCACTACTATTATTTTAGTTACTTTTCTCATTGCTGGGATAAAATACTTCACACCCAAAGTCAAAGGAGGAAAGATTTATTTTATGTCAGTTTGTAGTGGTTTCAGATCATAATCTGGCTCCAAGGCAGGGCAGCATGGCCAGATGTCATGGCAGAGAGCAAACAGTCCATGGCAGGGTAGGCAGAAAGCAGCAAGCAGTGAGCCTGCCTTTCCCTTTTATCCTGTCCAGTTTACAAGCTTACTATTGGTTGGTGCCACCCACACTCATGTGGGCCTTCCCACTGTCCACATCCAGGCCTATGCTAACTCGATCAGTGTGCTAATCCCATTATTACACATCCTTAATTCAGTATAATACAACCATGATCCAGCCACTCACAAAACCCCACCTAAAAGTGCATGAGACTTTGGGGGACATTTTAGATATAAACCATAACAACTTTCAATTTAAATTTCAAGGATTTTGGAAACACTGTGCCAGAGACAAATGCCAAATATGTGGTTCTTGCATTACAACTTTGCAATAACCCAATTAATAAATTCCAATTTATATTTGCATGTGCTGATCCCCAGTTACTGCTAACCATAAGCGTTTTGTATTTGTAGGTTTTTAAAAATTACCACATTATAAGCCACAACTGAAGTTTCTTAAATTTCGAAGACTCAAAGTCATCTGTCTCCCTTTTAGGTATCTTTCCAAAGGAGTTACAGTTCTATTATGGTCATACATGGATATCCATGTTCATCGCAGCACAATTCATAACAGTTAAATTTTGGAAACGACCTATAGGCCCATCAACCAATGAATGGATAAAGAAAATGTGATATTTATTTATGATGGAGTACTGTTCTTCAAATAACTATCCGTTCATCAGTAAATGGATGCAACTTGAGACCATAATATTAAGGGAAATAAATCAGACACGCAAGCCTAAATATTGCATGGTTTCTCATATGAGAAACCCAAAATATAAATAAAAAGCAAAATGAAAGCTGGATGTCGGGAGATCTTTTTCAAATGGGAGAGGGAACAAGAGATGGAAGGAAGGGGAAGGTAGAAGACAGAAAATGTGTGGAAAAATATTGAAGGAAAAAAAAAATAAAGGAAACAGAGCTTTGCAAATGGGAATGAGACCAAGAGTTGGAAAGAGCAAGGAGAGATGGGAAGAGCAAGGGATACAAAAAGAATTGAAATATGTTATGTACATGTACCAAGTCCTCACAATAAATGTAAACATTGTGTATTCCAGAAATGTACTGATAAACAAAAATAAAACCAAGACTCAAAATCTTGTAGACTAATTTCTTTGGTCAGAATGTAATACAAAACAGAAATAAAAAATAAAAATGCTACTTCAAAGTTCTATTTTAGATAATTAAATAAGACACCAAAGAGATTTTGAAAATTGTTAGAATATTCCAAGCTTTTAAAAGCTAATACATTTGAGGAGTTTAATGAAATGATAAATTCCTTTGGAAACGAAGTGCCAAAAATTGTCAGTGAAATAAAGAGCATGAGACATTCAGTAGTATTAATGTAATTGAAGTGGTCATTGGAAAGTTAGCCAATAAATTCTAGAAACTTTCAAGGAATAGCTATTTATTAAAATATAAAATTTGTTCCAGGAAGTAGGAAAAATTGAAGTTTTACCAGCTCATTTTATGAAGACGGGGCAATCTTCATTTCACTATACATAAGGTTTCTAGAGAGTTTTATTAGAGGGGCGTGGCCAATACAACCACCCATTTAAAACTGACTGAAAGATAGTGATAGAAATCCAGAAATATAATCATACATTTATTTTAGATATGATATATTGTCTCAGTTACTTTTCTCATTGCTGAGACAAAATACCCAACGCCCAAAGTTAAAGGAGGAAAGGTACATTTAGCTCACAGTTTGTAGAGGTTTCAGTCCATAGTCAGCTGGCGCCAAAGCAGAGGGGCACCACAGAGGAGAAACAGGAGAAACAGAAGCTGGCAGGAGGCAGCAAAGCAGTAAGGAGCGGCAGCAAACCTGCCTTCCTCTTCTCCCTTTGTATGCCAGCCAGGCTGTAAGCCTATTGATGGGTGCCACCCGCACACAGGGTGAGGCACCCTGAACCCCAGCATTACACTTTTAATCCCAGTACTGTACACTTAGTCCACATTCACAACCCTAATCCGGCTACTTTTGAAACTCACCACCCATGACCCCATGAGGCTTTGGGGGGACATTTAGATACAAGCCATAACTGTTATGGATTTAAGACAACTGAAATGCCAATGTAGGAGGGAAAATATGAAGGTTAAAAACCATTTAATGGAAAACAATGATGTTTAATTTTTCTCATTCAGTATATAAATGTAAAATAGAGAGTGCTTAAAAAATCTTACAAACTGAGGGATGGAGACTTAGCTCAGAGGTAGAGTAGTTGCCTAGCAAGTGCAAGGCCCTGAGCTCAATCCTCAGCACTGCCCACCCCCCAAATCCTACAAACTGTAATGGTAAAGGAAGAAAGTGAAGGAGTGTATCATTGAGGATTGGTTTGAGAGTGGGATAGGAACCCAGTTCCCCCAACCAAAAACTGTAAGGAAAATAAAGGATTTTTTACATTAAAAAATAAGCATTTCTTTGTAGAAGGAAAATATAGATGATGTTAGGAAACAGAAGATTGGAAGGAGGTATTTACAACAACTAAAACCAGTTAAGGATTAATATCTTGAACATAACACTTTTAAAAATCAACAAGAACACAGAGGATCCCTAAAAACAAACTAAATATTTAGAAGTATATGAAAAATATTCAACTTTACCAATACTAAACTGAGTTGTCATTTTATAAGTGTTAGAAGGGTTATATTTCAGACATCAATAGAGGTCTTAATTCTACTAAATGTTCTCGTGGTTGGTTAGGGGGCACCATGAATGCAAATTGATTCAGCTGACCTGGAAAGAGGCTGGCAGAAGCTGCATCAAATATGTGCATAATGTCTTCCCCAGCAACCCTGTTCCCTGGTACACAAGGAAATTCATAAAAGAACATGGGTGTATTAGTTACTTTTCCAGAATCAATGGTTTTCAAGAGAGCAGATTTAACACAGGACATTCACAAATTACAACATTCACACACACAAGCTAAATGCAGGAAAAGTGCAGAATATCTTTCTATGTACTGGAAACCTGAGAGATCCAAGCAAGAGCTGGGAATCCACCGCATTGTGCCGTGTACGTCTGTGTCTACACTGAAAGGCTGAAGAACTCTATACTGGAACCAGGACAAGATTCTCACAGTGGAGATGAAGACTAGAGCTCCCTAGAAGTGAATAGCAGCCATCCTCGACACAAGGTCCCAAGCTCCTTCTCCGAGGAGAACAGTGGAGCGAGCTCCTTTCAGGAGAACCAGCCACAACAGAGCTTCTCCTGGGAAACAGTCAGCACCATCTTTCTGCTCCCGTTCTCCTTTATTTTGTGTTGGCAATAACCTTCAGGTGGAGTCTATGCACAGAACCGCACCGATTCAGTTCCTCTGGGTGTTCCTGCTCAAAGTGATCACAATAATCAGCCCACCACAATGGGTAAAGCTAATTCTTTTCTTCACTCTATGTGGTAGTTATTGGTTGTATCCATTTTATATGTTCATCTCTAAATACATAAAATATGATGGTTATAGTCAGTGAGATAAACACTTAGCCACAGTATGTAGGATGTAGCAGATAGGTGTATATAGGAAAATATGGAGATGAATTAAAGTTATGGCATTACACACACACACACACACAAACACACAAGCTCCATAGAACAATACCATTTACATCACCTAAAAGCACATATTGAACATCAGCATTATATTTTCCTGAGGTTATATACCTATCCAAGGACATGCAGCTAACATATTTAGTTTTGTGTCTGTGCAGGAATTCAGAGCAGGATTGGGTGGCAGAATGTGTGAAAAGACAGGAAAAGAGAATGAAGTCCTCCTTGAACTGATGACAAATGTGTGCCAAGAGCTTATACGTAGTTATACTTAATTCAGCTCTATAATTGAGGCCAAAGAAAAAGAAAAGATACTCAGCAATAATGAGATGCTTAATCAGGCTCAAAATTTGTGTTTCTCTGTAGGTCAGAGAGCTAGTATTATGAATGACTTGGCTAATACCATATTTCTAATGCTTTTTAGTTTGTTGGTCTTTTAACTCAGTTCCTCCTTGAAAAGAACAGTTTAGTCCTTGCTGTGTGTTTCTTTTGTAGTTTTGGGGCAAAAACTTAAGCACTTTAATAAATATATGTTCTTTAGTACTCATTTGATGGCAAGTTTTTCTGATTCCTTGTATTCAGTTCCTTGTTCTAAATGGCAGATACTGCTGTAAGAGTATGATTCTTAGCTGTCATAAAATTATACACGCAATTATAATAAAAATTGACTACACTTTGACAGCACATTTATCTAGAGTCACACCACTTTCTGTGATGTGCTTGCTATTGGATGAATGGTGGTTTAAATGAACCATAGTAAAGCAATCCAGAAGAAAACTATGTAGCCATTAAAATGATGGAATGATTTGAACAATATGGTGACTACTAACAATATGAGTGGAGAATAATGTGAAGACAATAGAATTATATGCATGGTATTTGTAGTAAAAATATTTGTAAGAAAATATGAAACACTTTAATAATGATTTCTCACTGTGGTGGGAAGACTGCTGCTGGTTATAACAACCAGCGAAGTCAGTCTTCCACAGCTCTTCAATCCTGTGTGGCCTACCAACTTTTCACCGCTAGTATCTGAATCTTTCTGCCCTTAGCCTCTGGACAGTCACCCTGTTGATGGGCTCATATGCCGAGTGAGTAACCCCCCTTGGTGGCAGCCCTCTTGGGAGTTGATGTGTGAGAACAACAGGAGAATAATACGACATAAAAATTCATGTTTGGCAAGTGATTCCCATCAGTGTGATAATAAAGCCTGAGAATGACTATAATGTGGGTCTCTGACTTCCAAGTAGTCTTCTTACAGTCTAAGGCTCATTAGCAGTGTATGCTAATAAGCATTTTTTGTAGCAGCTTTGTACAAAGAATTAAGATGAAAATGTCCCATCTTCCACTTAAAAAGAGAAAAAATAGAAGTTATGACCAATACTAAATTGTGACTTTTTCTTCAACAGCCAACACAATTTGTTAGAGTAGAGCTGTGAATTAACCATGAACTGATCAAATAATTAACGATAAAAGGTTAGGGAAAAGTGAGTTGAAGATCTCCGTAATTTTTATTTTGAATCTCTATTTCTGGAGAGATTTTAGCGTTCTAATTTCTTGAGCTCATAACCACCATTCAAGACAAGCAAGCCAGTGCCTTTCTCTAATAGAAAATTCATAGTTAAAAGCTAAATGATCTCTGGCAATTCCTTGATGTTATTTCAGGTGAGATTCCTTTAAACAAACTGGAAAATATCACCCCTATTTCCTACTTCATGGTGAGGGCGTCTTTCTGTGTTAGTCAGCTATCTGTGCTGAGACAAAAATACCTGAGAGAATCAACTTCAAAGAAGACATGCTTATTTGGGCTCGCATGTTTCAGGCGATTCCGTCCATTGTCGCTTGGCCCACTTGTTTCTGGGCCTTGGAGTGAGGCAGAAAAGCGTGGAGGGAGCATTTAGTAGAAAAAAGCTGCTGACATCAAGGAACATGCCCAAGAAGCAGGGTGTGGGGGTGTCCAAGGACCAGGTACTACCTTCAAGGTCATTTACCCAGCGACCTACTTCCACCAGCTAGGCCCCACTTCTTAAAGTTTCACCACCTTCTGATAGCACCAACAGCTGGCAAATAAGACTTTAGCACATGGCGTTGAGGGACATTTGGGATTCGAACTTAAAACTGCACCTGTTCAAAGAGTCTCTGTCTCCGGTAAGCTCACCCTCTGATGCATGTCGGGATAATTTTGCCAGCTGTCACAGAAAGACTCATAAACACACAATTTTCAAACACATAACAAAACAATTTTAAGTCCTCTTTGAAAACTAATTGCTAGCCAATCTCTTAATAGATCTCAGACAACTAAGTCACATTTTTAAAAGCAACAACACATAATTCTCAGGCCCCCACACATACACACCAATAAAACAATAAGGATATTGAAAAATGAAGGTAACGTCTCATAATTTGTTATGAATACAAATATGGCAGTCGTTTTCTCATCACTGAGTTAAAATACCTAACCCCTGACACTTAAACAAATTGTTTTACTTAGGCTAAATAAAACTGGTCATTAATGGGGAAACATTTTGTATAAATTTTAAAAAGTGCTCCTGAGTTTCCAACCCAAAACTGAAGTTCAAGGCTGTTTATAATGTGAGGAATGACACAAAAAGCATTTTTTTATAAAATTTTTCTTTCTCATTTCTCGATTCAAACAACTTTGACCTACATTTCTCTTCTTACAAGCAAGAAGTAATTGATTTAAGAACTAAAGTCTTTCATTCCAGCAAACAGGGTGATTTGTCCAATTTTATTTAAAGTCTAATCCTCAGAAGACTTTATATGTTCTACACCGATGTCACTTTCTTCATGATAATGGCATTGTTTATTACGCTTTTCTTTCTGCTGGGTTGTAAATTTCATGAAAACTGCATTCCGACTAATTTATGTAATGTATTTTCTGCACTGTCTTAACTAAGTGTGTGCTTTATACATGCTAGAGTCTCTGTATATTTGAGGGCTAATGGATGGTAGCAAATTAACTTTTCCTTTTCTTGCATTTTTCTGTCCTTTTAAAAAATTTTAATATAGGGCCTGATGGGAGTTTATCTTTGGTGTGTATCTGTCCTTTCCATTCAAACTCCCTCCTTGCTGCTACTAGAGCATTTTGTTTTCCTGTGCCTCAGGGAATGGCGCCTTCAGTGGCTAAGATGTGTGGGTATGTGCCCCCAGTATAGCTGTGTGTTCACTCTTCTGTGCTGTGTTGGTCATGACTTCATAAATTAACCCGTTCCGTTTTAGGTCTCGCAAAGCTGGTAAACTATTTTTGCCAGTAAATGAACTGCATTTATTTTCCCTGTGATTCTATTCATCGACTACAGCCCTGCTCCTTGGAGCAGTGGGGAAAAGATCTGGTTTCTTATCCAGGTGGCACTACACCTTTGAAGACAGCTATCTCAGCCCTGAGACTGGCTGAGCAGCATGGGTCCTAGTGTAGCGTAGCTTAACGGTCTGAGACTATAGTGGTTCTATCCGAGCATGCTGTGGGTTAGCCAAAACCCTGTCAGGACAGGGCACAGTGTTCTAGATGGAATCAGCCCACTATGGAACACAATGGGACTTCACACCTTTATTTTGATGATTACAATTCTATCAAAATCATCTGATGTCTTTGGCTTTTCTTATTTCCCCAAGCTTGGGCTATTGTGTGCTGCATGGACCTCAGCAGTCTTTGATGTGTTTCTCCATGTCCATTTATATTCGAAGTGTATGTTCTCCAGCCTTGCAAACTTGTGCCACCGACTAAACAGGTAAGAATTCTGAGTTGCTTTTTTCACCCGTATCAAAGTTATTGCTATAAATAGGAATTGTTAATATGACTTGAAAGACAATTTTGTTGCTATGAGATAGTCCACAATTCTGAATTTTTCCACATAATAATGAATGATGTGAAAGTGATAATCTCACATCAGAAATCACACTCATAATTTTAAATTTGGGTATTTTCCAGGCTAGTGGTATTTGGACTGCTCCTCTTCTGTGGAGCTGGGCAGCAGCATCAGCCACAGGTCCCAGTCAGCCCCTCGATCACTGGGGAAATAACTAAAGACAGCCTACACACGGTGTGCTATGTTGCTGAGCTGGCATATTCAGAGGTAAAACATATTCAATGCCTTTTTGAGGTAAGGCATTTTCAACTGATAATGGGTACTTTCACCTGGCATACCCCACCCTGAGTTGAAGAACATCTACTTTCTCTGCGCGCTGGCTTTCCTGAACCAGGCTCAGCTGAGGACAGAGCACTCATGGTTTCTAGGGCACATACAACACAATCATTAAAAAATGTAGACACAAGACTCAGGAAATGGACATTGTGGGTGTCAGGGAACCAAGAGGCCAGATTCGAAAGAACTTTCTTTAAATATCACCTGACAGGGAGACAGAAGCAGAAAGGTGAACGCTAGTCAGAGGCATTGACTTCAGATCAAGCTGTATGTTGCCATGAAACGAACATTTGACTTCGTATTGTAATTGCTCATAAATGACTTCATTTAATCTTCTCAACCACTGTGGAAGGATTTTTCCCCCTGTTTTATAGCTCAGGAAAATAAGCCCTAGAAAAGTTACTTACTTGCCCAAAGTATACTTGCAAATTTTGGCCAAGGGACAGGTTTCCTCCTCATCCCATTTCTTTGTCTCGTGTTTAGGGGAAGAGACATGAAGCATCTCTTTCCTCCTCCCTTGGCCATCTGTCCTGAGGGAGGCTGAACACCCAGTCGGAAGTGGTAGATCCTGAGATGCAGGGCTACCTTCTACCAGTGTACAGATGAAGCCCCCGTGGGGAAGCTGTAGCCGAGCTCCACCTTTGCATTCACTTCCTGCCTCAGTGTCTCCTCCTCTCGCTTTCGTACTTCTCCACTCCATGCGAAAAGCAAATCTCTTGACCTTCCGTGGAGAATGTAGCCCAGTGTCCACTTCCTGCTCCAGATGACCAGCATTCCAGGACCAGGGGACTGGGCAGCCTGTTCACAGGCCGTTCTTTTGTGAAATGGTTCCATACACCTCACTTTTCCTGATTCAGGGGAAGCCTGACAGTAGGAAGCCTCCCGCAGATTCCTAAACCTAGAATTCCAGCACTGTTGGGAAGATCTCCGCCCAGAGTAATCACAGCCTCCCCAGCCATTAAGAGAAAGTGTTTTTTCCTCCACATTTGGCTATTAGGCTGGGGGTCCCTGCATACATAATCTCTTTGCAAATATAGTCTCCTTCTACAAAACTGTGGAAAGAATGAGTGAGTGGCAAGGTTCTCGTACCAAATCTCTGTCTGGCTCTTACCAGTCCCAGCCATGGAACAATGAGACCAATTACCTGACTCATGTAAGGAAAGAAAAAAGACAAACACTAGCCATTTGGAAAACATTTTAGGTTGACGACACCAGGGATGAAATCTCCAAGTAAGGTAAGGTCCTTCTTTATCCTCCTCAGGACACAGGCTGGTAGCGTCAGGTCTGTGCAGATGCCTTTTGGCCCCGCTCCTCTGTGCTCTGTTGCCCTCTCTGGTGTTCCAGGTTTTCTTCCTCATTCTGTGCTAACATTTAATGTCATATATGTTCTCCCAGACTGCACATGTCTGATCTCTCCCTGCTCTGCTCCAACCACACTTCCTTCTGTTGGGAGACTCTCTCTCTTCCTTTTTGTTTACGGTGAATAGCCTATTGGGAAGAAGTCAATGTCAAGACCATTCCTGAGGACTGGGGCTGGCCAGCTTACTTAGGTGAAATGCACACGAGGACTTACGGAATGATACTCTCCCTGAAGCCAGGTACAGAGAGGTGGCCCTTCACAGGCACCTGCGGAGCCTGCCGTGCTTTACTTCAGTTTCTGTAGCATGAGGCTACGAGTTCTTTAATGATTTCTTCCTTTATTCATTCAACATGTATTGCTTTGAGCTAGCTGTGTGTGCTGGAGAGCTGTAACTAGATCCCAAGTCAAAAAGAAACAAAACAAACAACAGAATGAAGGAGTCACAGTCACTACCCTCGAGTGTCTCCCAGTACAAGGGAAAAGCCAAGCTAATAAACACACCAAGTATAGCGACTGCTTGATGAGTCAGATTGTGTCTGAGAGTCCCTTGAAAAGATGCTGTGTATCTGGCCCAGGAGTGAGGAGATCCTGCCTAGAGCAGACAATTTAAATGGAGCCCTGAAAGATTAGCAAATCGTTAACGGAGCAGGCTGGGAGAGGGAGTAAGGAGAAAAACCACTCATGCATTACGGAAAGTATTGGTTGGGAAAGTATAAATAGATTTGGAAAACTTCTAGCATTCAGTGTGGTGGAAAAAGAAGGTACAAGATGTTTGTGTGCACGTGTGCGTGCATGCCTGTGTGTGTATGTAGTTTTTACCCTGGAGAGAAGGTCTTAGTTGAGTTATTCATCTGCATCTTTACATTTACTCTATAGATTCACAAATCATAGATGTTCTCTCTGTCTCTGTCTCTCTCTGTGCTGCCTTTTTCTAATGAAAAAATACATTAAGAATAAGTAGATATTCCAAATGCCTCTTGGTAGCATAAATATGTATGAATAATGGCTGGTGAAAGCATCAGAAACAGAACATTGCTATTTAAGTCTCATATTTCCTTAAGTGCCTATGTGTGTGCTTGCTTAATTACTTTAAATGAATGCATATTTTAGGATTACTGTGACTTCTCCTACAGAGTAAATTAAATGCAGGAGAAACCAAAGCCGAGCCCTTTTTATCACATTGTGTTGCCACTAAACAGGTCCATTCTGCCCACCACACAGTGCGCTGTGCACAAGTTTTGCAGGAGAGTTTATTTCATGCACAGTCAGGCTTAAGTCACCCCCTGGAGGATAGACATGGAAGGGATAAGTAAAGAAAAGCGATCTGAGGCTGAGGAATAGGAAAGGTGATTGGAGTGGGGAAAGTGAGTTAGCAGCGACCTGCACATGTGAGATTAAACTTCATGGCTCTTCATACAGCGCGTAGTCAGAAATGGTGCTAGCCTGCTCTAAGAGCAGAGTCTTAGCCTTCTGACAGCAAAGGTCACTCATCAGGTTTTGGCAGAGGTTAAGTGAAGGGTTGGTGGTTAAAACTGGTTTGAACTAGACAAAAGCATCCTCCAGGTTCCTGAAAAACAACTTGGGCAGCATTATTATTATTGCAACTACATGTCAGAGGTGTTATCTGCAGCAGAGCTAAAGGAAGTAGACTGCTTAGCTCTGTGACCTTTGAAATTGGTGATAAAAGCAAGTAAAAAAAAGCAAGTGAAGCCAGAAATTTTGCTCAGATTTTCCTTCAGTTTCAAAGTTATTAATATCTGCTCTTGTGTATTGATTATTTAGAAGATTTACTTCCTTTTGGAACACTTTACAGCAGGTATTTTAGTATGTGCTGAAAGCTCCAGGGAGACACACTTGTTGAGCATGCCTGGTGCAAGTCCCTGCTCTTGCACATAGTGCCTTGTATCCTGGGGTTACAGGCACCGTGAAATACTAAAAACACTGGGGAAGGAGGGAGTTGAGTCTGGGAACGGGCCAGCAGTGAAGTACAGAGAGTGAGAGGCATGGTGGAGAAGTGGAGAACCACTTGAGTGTCTGAGCCTCAGAACCTTCAGGATATCTTTTGGGCTGCATCAGATGATCAAAATAGAGCAAGACAGTGGTAAAAGCGCCTACTCTGTTCTTACTCTAGGGCTAAACAGAAGTTTAAAAAGAAGAAATAATATACATATAGTTCCTAGGACTGCATTTATAACGTAGTTTGAACATAATTATATCAAGTATGTTTTAACCAAATCAAGTAGATTTGTACGATGCATTTTAGCAAGTTCTTATTGTTCATTCTTTGTATAACATCATAACAGATCTCAAGGAAAAACAATTTCAGTGGAAATGAAATTAATTCTGGGTAGATGATGGATGAAGTAGAATAATATGAAAGATTGGAATATATTTTAATGACCAGTTGAGTATTTGGAAAAAAAGAACATCAAAAAACCATAGGTTTGCGTTTTAGCATTTATAAAATTCTGGGCCAGTAAATTAACTCCTTATAAAATAGAACAAATTTCATGGTTATAGTTAATAGTGCAAACTGGCACAACCACTACGGAAATTGGTATGTGGAGATTACTCAGATAACTAAAAGTAGAAATTCCATTTGACGCAGCTATTCCCTTTCTAGGTATTTTTTCCAAAAGAGCTAAAGACATCACATTGCAGTGATACACGTATACCCATGTTTATAGCAGCACAATTCATAATAGCTAAATCTTGGAAGTGTGCTATATGTATATCAACAGATGAATGAATAAAGAAAATGTGGTATTTATACACAATAGAGTACTCCTTTGCCATAAAAAAGGATAAATTTGAGTCATTTGTAGGAAAATGGTTGCACCTTGGGACTGTAATGTTAAGTGAAGTAAATCAAATCCACAAGCTAAAATATTGCACGGTTTCCCTTATAAGAGAAACAATGTGTAAATAAAGTGCAATATAAAAGACAGATAATAGGAAAAAAGGGAGAAAAAAGTTATTGTAATTCCAGTATGAATAATGTATCTAAAAGTGCACCTTGATTTTGTATAACTGTCTCATGTGTTTTCATATTTTTGGCCTACTATTCTGGTTGTTAATCTGTATGTAAGATTAACTTTATAAGGACATATAAATAAATTAATCTGATGCCGGCATAAAAAGGGGTTCAGGGGAAAGGGAAAAAGCAACTGAGATGTGTTATACATGAACTGATTTCCCACAACGAATGTAATCATCATGTATTACAAGCGTGTACTAATAAAAAGTAAAAATATTAATATTGCCATGCATGCGAATGCATATTGACAGGAAAATCATATATATTGTGTCAACCAGTGTAGCTATTACAGTCATCTAATCCAGTCTCACGGAACAGAGGAAACTGTGTGCTCGTGAAAAGAATCTGAGCTAGAGCTTAGTTCCTCTGATCTATAACCAATTCACTTTCTACGGAATTACACAATGTGGTCAGTTCTCCCTGAAAACATTAGAGACTCTGTCATGCCTTCTTCTCTCTACTTCTTCACTGGGTTGAAGAACATCATGACCAGACCCAGGAAACCTCCTGTGCCCAGCCCAAGGCTGCAATTCAGATGTTTAGGAATGGTATGTCTCCCTAAAACATATTTTCCAAGCATGATTGGAGGTAAACCACTGATTATGCAGTACGTTAGGTTCAGCATAGATTTTTCTTACTTCTCAGTGTTGTCTTCTGCATTGAAGAAGAAATACTAGTCATGTAATCAACTTTAAGGCAAAATTTCTTGAATTTTGTCAAGTGACTCAGCCCTTAGGAATCCTCCAAATCTTCGAGAAACACTTTGACATTCTGATAGATTCACATTACAGTAAGCAAATAAGCCAGGTACCGTTTATTCTAGTTCCAAGTATGAAAACGAAAGTCTCCAATCCAAAGAACAAAATGGAAATGACATCCCCAACTTTCACCCTAGAGCTGGTTCTGTAATTGGGACACTCCAGGTGCTGGCCGTGGATCTACAAGATTGACGTTTGCCTAACTGTGTTTCAGTCTTGCTTTGATCCCATTCCTTTCTAGCCCCTGCATCTCCCTCCTAGACTGGGAAATGTCCACAGTGTGTAACTTTATTTTTTATTTTATCAGGGGCTCACAGCGAAGGATTTGCCCTGAGTCTCAAAGGAGACTTTGGATTTGGACTTTTCAGAAATGCTGGAACTGTTAAAACTTTGGCAACTATTTGAGATTGACTAAATGCATTTTGTATAAAGATATTGAAATGAGTGCTTTGGGTCCAGAAATGGCACATCACATTTTGGATCTTAATTGTTCCCCAAGAGCTTCATGTGTGTGGGAATTGCTTGGATTGTGTGGGGACTACAGCTCACACGCTACTAAGAGGTAGAGGCTGGTTGGAGGTGGTGGGTCACTTGGGGCATGACCTGGAAGAACCATATCTTCTTCCTGGGTTCCTCCTTTCCATCTCTGCTTCCTAATTGCTGTCACATGAGCAGCCTTCTTTCACCAGACCCCTTCACCATGACTTTTCTACTTTGGAGTTGGCCAACAATGGACTTAAGCAATGAGCCGAAGTAAACCACCTTTCTTCCTTCAAATTGTGTCAAGTATTGTGTCCCAGTGGTGGGAGAGTGACTATAACAGAAGCTAAAATTAGATATCATAAGCAAAATGCCTTCCATTTCGACTTCCATTGAACATCTTCTTAGTAAATGCTAGCTATTCTTAAAGTATTTTATACAAGATAGTTTTCATTTTATGACACGTGAGATATTTTATTGTCTAAATAGCGCAGCTGATAGATCTACCCTCATATTTAGAATGGCTCAACACCTGAAAGATTCACTAAAAATTCCAACACTCTGGTCATGCTAAAGGATAACGACCAACAGGAATATTTTGTTTGTGTGACATTATCTTTAAATTGAAATCATTAAAAACATCTGTAGAATAGTGACGTTTCATATTAAAAACCAACACGATGCGTGTGTCTTGAAAATCTGAGTGTCTTGCAAGCTAGGCTTCATGGATAGAGGACGAGCTACTTGGCTGTGATGTGGCTGCTCCTTCGAAAAAGTGCTTCTTTCCACACCAATCCTGCTTGCCCATTCACTTATCTGACCAATCGTTCAGCTCAACCTTAGAAGCAGGGTCACCTTGAAGAATGGTTTGTCTTTATTGGCTGATATTTAAACATTTGTGAGTAGTGGATAGTTTCTATTTGGAGCAGGTGTTCACCCAGTCTCCTCACTGCCTACTGTCACCATCCCGTATCTCGAGAAGTCTGTTGTATAGTCGTAGGAAACAATTTGGTCATGACATCTAGTGCTCCCAGTTCTACTGCCACAAAAGGGCACAAGGGAGGTGGCGATGTCAGGTTTGGAAGTGAATTCAAGGTCAGAATTGAACGCCTGCAGAAGCCCATATTCTGAGTAGAGACAAACCAAGTTGTCCTCTGAATGTCCCTCCCAGAAGGCAGGTTTTCACCTGGCAAGAGAGACACGGGGATGTTAGAGAGCTGACTCAAGTCTATTGCCCGATTCATGTGGAAGAATACAGACCCCTGGGACGCACATCGTGAGATCCAGGGAGGAATGAGCAACAGAGTTTGGGAGAAAGGAAGACCAAGCAGATCCAAAAAAGTCTCCAGAACCATGGTCCCAGGCCCACAGCGTCTAGGCTGGGGCCAGGTAGGAGCATACAGGGTGTGGAGGTAAGCACCCTGAGAATACACCAGCATTGCAGGTCAGGGTAGAGGACTATCCTAGAAACAAGGCAGACAGGAAGTAGTTAAATAAGCAAGGTGGATCATAAGGGAAGTAGTGAGTCAGTCTGTAAGCCATAATTTACTTTAAACTACTTCAACCAGGCCACATGACATGGATTTATACATTAGTTTATTTGAGTTTTATACCAGGGAGATTTACTAGTTTTAAAAAGAAACAAAACAACCCCCCAACCTCACCATCAAGGGCTAACTACTTACAAGCACAGTGGTCCTTGGGTACCCCTGAGGTTCTGGTTTAAGGTCACCCTCCCTCTCCACTCCCCAGAGACACCAGATTCTATAGATGCTCAAGCCCCTTGTGTAAAATGGGTAGCATTTGCATGTAGCCTAGACATGTTCTCTTGTATGCCTTAAATCACCACTAGATTACATAATACAATGTAAGTGCTGGGAAAGTGCTTGCTATACTGTATTGTTCAGAGAATGATGAAGAGGCAAAGAAAAGCCTGTACATTGTCACTACAGATGCACCCTAAATGTATACTGTACAAATGACTCCGAGGTGAACAGTGCTCACACACAGAGCCCTGGAGAGACCCAGGCTGTGCGTCACTGTCAGGAGAGGGGGCTGCAGCAGGGAGGTCTCCCCGCCCCTTCATTCTCCTACAGTCAGTGTCCTTCAGATTGCAGCAAGTTCAAGTCTTGGGTTCTGAAGCTTCTGAAATAAAAAAAAAATATATATATATATATATTTTTGATGCATGTTTGTGGAAGCCATAGACATGGAACTGGTGAGTATGAAGGGCCCCCTGGGCTTCTACTTCTCTGCTAACCAACAAAGTATGCTAACTTTTAGAAAGGTGGACAGATATTAGAAATATTGTTGAAAATTAGGTGTTAGAAATGTGCATTTTGATATTCAATGAAGCATTTTGATATTCAAACAGGTAGATGAGGTAAAATATTTCAAAGGCTCTCCTTGTTTTTAAAGGATGGTATTAAAATAAATCTGCTATCTACTTCACCTTGTACCCTTAGAAATGACATGGAGGATCTGATATGTGAATGATCTTTTGTCTTGATGCTGTTTTTAAAGATTATTGGTTATAGAATATGTTGACACTGGTATTCAGAGAACTTTCCAGGCAAGATATTTTCAGAGACTCATTTAGAACGCTGGATTTCACTGAGGCTACGTGTTTGCTAGTAAATGCTTGCACAGGTGTTAGAATTTGGATTAGGGCTTGATTTTATGATTTTCTGTAAGCTAGGTTATGAGTAAGTGCTAATTCTCACTTGTTTCCAATTGTTGGTTGGTACCGGTAAGATCCTCAGAACAAACCGTGTAGGTGTGCATGGCCCCCATACGGGGAGCTGTGTAGATCGGGGAGGACAAGGGTGACCCACAGATTGAAAAGATGGAGCAGGAGACACCAGCAGCAGGGGAGTCTCCTAGGTCCACTGAAGCGCTTGTCCTCTGGTGGGTACATTTGGGGTTGTCCCTAGTCGTGCCTGCTGTGGGGATAGGCAAACTGGCAAGTGAAAAGGCTGAGACAAGACTTGGGATACTGGTTCTGTGTCAGTCCTAACTGACAACGGACACTCGTGGGAGATCTGCATCTACCCCGCACCTCTGCATCTTGACATGGAAGGTAAGGGGCTAGAGTAGGTGTTCTCCACTGGGGCAGCACGGTAGGACTTCGAGGTCACAGCCAGCACCTCAGGTTCACTCTGTGTAACTAGGACCCCATGCACACATTATTTAACTATTTAATCCTCGATTTTCTCATTCATAAAATGAGGATACTAATACATATTGGTAATACGTAGTGTTATTAGTAGTAAGTGAAAGGAGAAATGTGTGGTGCTTAAAAATGTCTTGCCACTTGAGCAGAGCTCAGTAATCTCGATGTGATGTACCGCTGTCTTCTGTTAAATTCAAATAGTCTACAATTCTGTAAATGAAGAGAAGATGAAGGCAGTTATGACACAGACAAAGTGATCTTGGGGGGGTGGTGACACTCTTCCTTGCTATTGGGTTTGAGGCGATTTTAAGTGACGCTGGTGAAGTCTCCTGCTCTTGAGAGCGGCTGGTGAAGGTACTATTTAGGGAGTAAGTAACTAACCTAATAAATTGGGACTATTTTGAGGTAAGATTCTTTCACACAGAAAGGGCAAGAGAGGCAATACTTTTTTGGTATTGCTTATGTTTTTAAGCATTAATCAGTCATTTTTTAAATAAAATGTCAAAGAGAAAACTAAGTTATCCTGGGATCCAAAAGCTAGGAAAGTTCTGTGATTCCTAGTGAAGACTACTCGACCCAAATGGAGAAATCTCTGAACGGGATCAGAATTTGAGACAGGAAGAATCCAGGCTGGGTGATCACAGAAAGTATTCCTTCCGCAGCACTGACGGAAAGCACCATAAGGGAAGAGAAAGCTCTGTTTCTGTGTGTGTGTGTTTACCATAGACACCTGTGCACACATATACACACACAATACGTGTTCAGTAGATTCAAACATTATCAAATTCGGAATAAAAATAGCTTCTCTTTTCAACAATTCTGTCTTTTAAAAATCAACTTATAAAAGGAACCCTCCTGCACTGTTGGTGGGAATGCAGACTGGTCCAACCACTGTGGAAATCAGTGTGGAGATTCCTCAGAAAACTACAACTAGAGGTTCCATTTGACCCAGCTATTCCTCTGCTGGGTATCTTTCCAGAAGAATTAAAATCATCATATCACAGTGATATATGCACAACCATGTTCATAGCAGCACAATT